>WAAE01013726.1:0-135928 GCA_013400495.1 Nicator chloris
TCTTTCTTTCTTTCTTTCTTAGCCAAAGACCCCCACCTGGAAAAAAATTTTCCAGAAAAATGTAAGTTTCAGAAAATTTGTATGAACCAGTAACCAAAACCAGGAGATAGAATCAATACATGCACATAAGCTTGACTGTAGCAATCAACTAATATTCCAGGCTAACAACTCTTTTCTAATAAGTTGCTCTCATGTCAATTGCACAGTGCTGGTTAGGGTGAGTGAAAGGGAGTGAATAGCTAATAGAGATATACTGCTCAGGAGAAGGGAATTTGATGTATTCATATGTCCCAGACCTATGCCAACAAAGTCCTGAAGTTAGTGTTACGTGCAAGATTTTGCTGCCCTGTTCAGGAAAACGTTACAGAATTTTTCTCTGTTACTATAAGGAAAGGAGTTGGAGGGTACTAGATGTCCCATTCATTTTGCAGCATACATGTATATTTTATTTTATGCCCTAGAACTTGCCCCCTATTAAGTACAGGAGGAGCAGGATTGCTTGCTTTTTTCTTGCAACTAACTCCTGCTCTGCTAGTGCCCTGGCTTCTTTCGGTGCGAAAAAGAGACATCTGAATAATGCCAAATACTTCAAGCAATTTTTAGTTTTATTTGATGGCATCAGTAACCAAAGCAAAATATCACAGAAACTGGGATTTCAAAATTAGGGCCAGTTTGTCTAGCTGTTGAAAACTGGTAAGCCTGAATTGCATCTGGTCAGAAGTGCTTTGCTGGTTTTCTAAAGGCAGCCCTTTTCTAGCCTGACCCAGTGTAGGAAATTGAGGCTAAGGATTCAAAATTAGGGGACATGAAACCTGGGCAGCTCTTTGTTTCTGGGAAGGACTTGGTTAGAGTATTTTTAGAGGTCAGAAGAGGGGGAGGACATGCATAGGAAACAAGAGCCTGTGGAGTGTGCCCTTTGGGGATTCAGACGAGTGAGAAGGACCAACAGCATAAATGCAAGATTAATGCAATGGAATTGCTGCTCTGGACCTTCCAAATTGCACATGCCCCTTCCTTTCCCTCCAGCATGATTTTATTTTTAACCCTGGACTCTCCATCTGTCCTTTTGGCTACTCACTCTGGCTGCTTCAGGGCTGCTTCAAGGCTGCTGGGCCATGGGTGCAGGCCTCACATGTCAAGTCTTGTAGTCTTTGCTGCATCCTGTCAGGAGAATAAAGGCAGCTGTGGATGACTGAATTCAACAGCCTGGAGCACAGACAGCAAGTGTGGGGCATTCAGTTTAGTGCCTCTGGGGAAGCTGCTTGGTTTCCTTTCCTCTCAAGGCTGGCCCTGAAATCACAGGGGCATAGGAAGGACACTGAAAGCTGAAGAGGTAGATTTACAGAAGGAGATTTTTAGTGCCTCTGCTGGACAGGGGCAATGTGGTAGGAGCTGGGCAGGGTAGTTAGCTGGGAGATGTGAGATGTACGCAGCTGCACTTGTACAGATTGTCTGCTCATCAGCTGGACATCCCATGGGACAATTTCAAAGGCAACAAGCACATTTAGGAACCCAAGTCCCATTGAAAGTCACTGACTTGAAAAATCTCTCCCTCTGTGTTTATTGCATGAAAAAGTGTATCTGACATGTGGTCATACCATGAATGCTGTGCCCCTGCATTTCTGTAGAGAACAGTTTGAAAGGAAACAGCTGGCTGTAAGACTAGCAAAATTCTGAGCAACAAACCTTAAATTAGTATCTAATTCTGAAACATACCTATGTAAAAATAGTACCTTCTTACTCAACAGGTATGTTCCCAGTGTGTGAAAAGAGTCAGAGCTACTGACTAGTGACAAATTTAAGACTTTAAATCTTCTTCATAGCCCTGAAAAGCCAATGCAGCTGGTAAGATAGGGAAATGAGATCCTAACCCGGGTAGCAGCAGAAATATTTGTAAGGGCCAATCACTTGTCTATGTTGAGACTCCCTGATGAGTTGAGGTTTGTGGAGGAGCTGCCATGGACTGAAATTCAGCTTGCAGCACATTTAGCAAAGGAGGGAAGTGAGGGAAGAAAAGAACTAGCCCGGGATTGATTACATTGCCCAGAGGGGGTTTAAAGAGCTGGCAGTCAGAGAGAAAATAGTGAGGACTAGTAAGATGATTTTATGTGATACGGTCAGTAAAGAAGCTTCCACCAAACAATTGTTGCTGAAGCCATTTCTAGGGTGAAACTGCTTTTCAGTTCACCCTTACAAATCTTGCTCTGCACATGGGTGCTGGACTGCACAGAGGTCTTTGCAGAAGGCAGAGTGATCCTTGTCATACATAATAGTATTTACCCCATCCAGATAGCTGCAAATCCATGTCTTTCCTTTGGGACTGTGTTAAGAGATAGACCTGAGCAATCCCAGGGAAATAACATGTGAAGTTTTTATAAATCCCTGTTTTGACAGACTTTGTCAGGCCAGTGTAAAATTGTTCCTTATTACTTCTCTTTAGACATCCAACGGAAAAAAATTCTAATAGTGCTGGTTCTGTTCCAAGCTCGTAGAAGAGGCATGGAGTTTCTACGGCCCCTTTATGGCTGGGTGCAAATATTCTCTGGGTTTCCACACCTTCTTCAGCTTTACCTAACAAAGCTCTGTCCCCTTCTTATTTTCACGTGCAAAGGTTTGCAGGATTTGAGTCAGGTGGCCTTGTCTAGAGTGAGAAGTATGAACAGTTTAATAAGAGGAGCAGCAGAAGCAATTCTGTCATTGTTTTTCCAGGGATGGAGTAGCTAGCAGAATCAATAAAGGACTATTTAGCCATCCACCTGTGATCACTTCCTCAAACAAAGATCAAGTCTAAAATTATTGTCATTTACAGACTGTACATTAGTGAACATGAAAGAATTGAAGGCCTTGGCTCAAGTCCCAGTTCCATATCACAACTCCACCACTGGGCAGATATGAGCTGTTCCCTTGTTGGCATCTCAGCTGAGAAGGGTCAGGATTAAGTGGTTTTGATGCTGAATTCCACTCTCACCCCTGGAGCTCAAGACAGAGCTGTCTGTGCTGCGGAGAAACAAAGTTTTTCAGTTTCTGTAGCTGCCAGTTTGGTCCATTTTAGGAACATAGAACTGCAGAAAGACCTTTCTGGGTAATTTCTGTTATTGTAGGTAGCCACATTATCTAATCTTTTCCACTAACTGACCAAAGCTCCATTTTATAATTAGCCATGGTGTCTTTGTCCCAGAAGGCCATTTCAAAACATTGCTTTTCAGCTAGAAAACAAAACATAACAACACAAACAATGCCCCTTTGAAAATACCGAAGGAAATAATTTGACCTCTCTTTTATTTGGGGCCTGTTTTCTGGCTGATTTAATGTTTGTATATATCCTTCAACACCTGTTCATCTATTCATTCATTCATATTCAGTTCAGCAAGGTATTTGAACATCTTCAGAAATGAATGTGTGACGATACTCGACTGAATATGTGCTGGCAGTGACCCACTGCTATGGATGAACAGTTTGAGCTATCTGTGGAGAGGATCTCCATTGCATTACAAGGTCCATTAACATAGTGCACATCTTAGGAGATGAAGGGTCAAGACCACTTTGAGAAACCTGTATGGAAGCTGAGGATTTGTTTAGTTTATACTGCACATCTTTCATAGGAGGGTGTGGGGCACAAGGAGACCTGAGGGGTGACAGAATAACGTTAACCTTCCTCTTGTCCTTGCAGGCTCGGGGATCTGGAGGTGGCAGGAGACGGAATGATGCTGCCTCCCAGGATGATCATGACAAACCCTATGTTTGTGACAGTAAGTAGCAACCAGACAGCTTATTCTGCTTCCAGCCTGGTCCTACCAGCTCAGTGCACTCAGGGCTTCATATATTACAGCAAAATATTCTGCTGCTCTCTGACTTGCATGTTTGCCACCTGCTGCTGATGCTCTTGGTGTTTTTGCATGAAGGAAATAAAATTAAGTTGTCGGCAAGACTCCACTTTCCTTTGCCCTTTAATAAATCATCTCTTATATTTTCTTTCTCTTTTTCTGGCTTCTCTGCCTTTTGTCTTCTTTTCCCCCATGTAAGTTTCACCCTCTATTTCTTTCTCTGTTTCAGATAGTTACAAACAAAAGCATAACTCAAAAATCTCCGACAAAGGTACTTCACACCCTTGTTGTGTCTCTTGATATATTTGGTGATTCTCTTCCCTTCAGTCCTTTTAAAATCTCACTGGGCTATATTCTGAAGGTCTTATCCCTCACCAGAAAGTAGTCTTGTGGCAGCATCAAAAGCTGAGCCCTTCTAAGAAACAAATTACATCTCGAATGCTTTGTTTTGACACATATTCCCTTTGAATACAGCCCTGCTGTTTGGCATCTTGCAGTTGGACTGCAGGTGAAGCAAGGCATTGTCTGAACAGAAAAATTATACTAGAGCCCAGCATCAACAGTGAAGGAGGGTGCTAGAGTCCTAGTATGAGTGAGGAGTCCAATATTTGTTACAAGATGGTTTGGGGTTTTTTTACAGTCTAGTCCTCGATGCCTTCCTTCTTCTTTTTATATTCTTTTTTGCTTCACTATGTCGCTTCTGTGAAGGGCATTTATCTTACCCACATATTTTTGAGGCATCCCATCTTAAGGCTTACTCTAGAGTGTACATAAAATTGTAATTTGTGCTGCCATGTGCCTTCTAGCCTGTGAGACAGTAACCTAAAAAAAGTTAATAGAAGTAAGAGAATAGCAGATCTTCACTTCTGTGATCCAAAACAGGTGATTTTGAGAACAACTAGAACCCCTTTTTCTATTATTTGCCTATCTTGCAGCGTTACCGACCTTAAAAGAATAACCCTTGCTATGTCAATCTATGGGGATATTTTCTGCTGATTTTTAAAAACATGAGGAAATGAGGAGCACTCATGGTGAATAAGAACTATATTCCTTGTGATGAAGTCATATTCTTATGTGGTGAGTCCAGGTGACTGTATGTGCCCAGAAATGGAAAGAATTGCATATGAATGGGACAGGACACATGATAAACACATGGTCAAGGAGGAAGAGCCCTTTAAGTTATGAAGAGTCAGAAGACTTGTGCTGTGGTTAAATAGCAGTCCTAGTGCACTGGAAGAACTAAAATGTGTCTTCTAAGACTTCTATGAGAGTCCAAAATGTATCTTGCTGAAATCCACGTTTCCTTTGCTAGTATATGCATATCTTTCTTTATCTCTTTTCTGGAACAACCTTCTAAATCCAAGGACACTTTTCAGTGGTAGCCATTTTGAATATAATGACTCTTTATTGTCTAATCTTGCATTGCTTTTCGATTTTACTGAGAACTCACAACATGTATAGCAGTGATTTGCACAGAGTAGATTAAACACTGAAGATATCAAAGCAGGCAGCAGACATCTGGCCTGAAGTCAAGACTCTCATACATTGTTTTATTGGCAGCATTTTGCCTTGGTTACATTTTGGAGCATAAATTTTTTCTTTGGTTTTGGAAATATAAACTTTCCTATTTCATTTGGCTGATGCCTTTCACTTTTAGGAAACTTACAGGTGAGTCATAAGGAATTTTGGGCTCCAGATTTTTCACAGTGACTTCTCCTTTTCCACTGTAGGTAGCTGATAAAAGGGTTATATGACAGCAGAACTCTTTACCGGAGTTTAAAGCAGAAGAGAAGAACTGTCCCACTTGTAATGTTGTCATCCTGAAGTGTATCTTGCCCTTGTTAAATTTGTATAGAAACATGAGAAAGAATTAATTATGAGTAATTTGCTTATTATCCTGCTTGGGTTGATTTCTTGGATTAATTTTCTTCTTTGAATTATTTGATGAATATTTTTATAGATTAAAAATCTAATTGTGGTAGGTTAGAAATTGGTTTGCAGTACTGCTTGTGCAGATGTTTTGGGCAAATAGGTTTGTTTTACACAGAAACATGCAAGTGAAACACAGTGTATGTATTTCCTGTTTGGGAAAGCATTATTCCCTCAATCACATTATTGGTATAAATAATTAGCTTAATGGGCCAACAGTTTGCTTTTTCTCTGGTTTATTTAATTTGCCTCCAGGTTTCTTTTTCTGCAAATATTCTGTTATTTGAGTTTTGAAAATGACCAGAGAGAAGAAAGCATAAACACAGCTAAACCAAAAAACCAAATAAATTTTCTTATATAACTGCTTGGGCACAGAAATGATTTGTAGTCAAAAACTACTTTGCTCTTTTATTATATTTACACATTCATATTTATGGGAAACAAGAAGGTATCAACAGATTTCATCAGTTATAAAAAGATTTTAGGAAAAAAATTAGGCTCTGTATCAGTGCAATGATGCAAGAGTGATGCCCAGCTGGCACTGCCTCTTGTGTTGGAAAACAGCAATGTTATCTTTGAAAAGACCTGCCTTTTTCTGTAGGAGGCATTCAGATGTACACCAGTATTAAACTTGGTCCCAATATTAAAACTGGCTGGAAACATGCAATTTCCATGTGGTAAAGATTTTCAAAGCTCAAAACATTTTGTCCTCCTGTGGTTTTAAGAAGAGGTGGTTGGATGCCTGTTTTGTGGATTGAAATATTCTGAAATACTTCAGCTGATTTTATTGAGCATATACTATAGTAGAAGTTCAGAATAAAACATTTGACCAAAGCATCAATAAAATTGCTAGGATAATGATGAAATGCATTGTTTCATCACATCACCAAGTAGAAAACTCGGTGGTCAGATTTTCAACCAGATGCACTGGATAGTGCTGTGCCTTGAGCTCCCTTGGGATAGCTTTGATAACAACAGTGGCAGGGAAGCCTGGTGGGAGACAGGTAGAATAGACTGCAAATGGTTCAGCAGCTGTGTGAGAGCAGTCCCAAACGTATCTTGAGCACCTGGCTAGGAGAGGCAGCAGGTGCCTCAAAGAAGAGTGGAAAGGGTTTGAAAAGCAAAGGAAAGCCTCTGATGTCAAGCAAGTGGAAGGTAAACCACCACCACTGTTTATGATAAATGGGGCATGTGATTCTTAAAGGGGGGACAGAGTGAACGAATGAATGAACACCTACAAGTTTAATGAGAATTAATGTTATGTCATTGTCAAATATTCAGATGGAGAACCATTACTTTTACTGAGCAGTCTTCTTAAAAATCCTTCTACTACTTTAATAGTGTTTATTATGTATTGCTTACTACTTTTTAAAAAGAACAATCTTCTCTAAGTTTTATCCAGAAACTTGTATTCTGGTTTAAAAGTTGCAATCAGTTGTAGCATTTGAGTTCCATGACTCCAAATGTCTACTTCCTTTACACAGAGAAATTGTGCTGAATCTCTGCAAGCTATTAACTTTCCTGCTGCCCCTCCTTACTTTCATGCTTTCATTCTTCTCATGTTCCCATGGAGACGTGGGACTATGTACATATTTCCACCTTTGTTTTCTGTTCCTCCATCTATGGAAGATTTCCCTTGCCCACCTCTAAAACCCTTTTACCAATATGTCCTCGTCTCCTTTTAGTTTTATTCCCACATAAAGCCCTACTTTAGCATAGCAACTTATATTTGTATCATATCCACTTTTTGTAGTCCTTTTGAGACTGAACTGTACATTCAGATCCATTCCTTGTGCAAAATGAGCATTGACTGAAACCTTCCTAGGATCTCTGATGGATCAGTGACTAATGCAACATTGTATGCACCCAGAGACACTGATCTTGTGGTATTTTGTAGAAGCTGATTCTTTCGTCAAGAACTTAAATTTAAGGTTTCTCTAGTTATTAACCTACGTTTTCTCTGCTGAAGTCCAAGACTAGCAGTCCTTGCACTGTTCTCAAGGGATAACAATGTCTTCCATGTCTGTAAACACGTACTGGGACTTCTTTCCACTGTGTTTTCTTCAGCTCTTTTACTAAGCTTGTTTCTTCCACTTGGAAAAACTCCAAAGGGCCTTTTTCAAGTAGCAGTGGCCAGAACAAAGTTAAATGTGCTGTTCTGAGGATAGAAGCATTTCTGGAGATGAGTGGTTGATAGATTTATATGTACTTACAATTACTTTTGGAAACTGGATTTATGCAACTTGCTCTGTTATATATCCATGACAGGCACAGGGATGGCTGACCTAACAGATTATTTAGTAATCATCTCCTGGTATTATCCTTTCTAGTGAATCCCTAAGTAGATAAGCAGTGAGATCTAGAATAAGATGCTTGTTCAGATGAACTCAACAAACAACTCTCCCACCATAGCTGCTATTCTTGGTATCCATTGACAACATTATTGGTAGAAAAGACAAGATTAGATAGGTAAGGACATTTAAATTTATTTTTTTAAGTACTGAATAACAGATGTGTAATAGAGCACATGGTAAGAGGGGAACAGAGTTGATTCTGGCAGTTGAATATTTTCTACTCAGGAAGGATAGTTGTTTAGTCCTTTGCTCTGGCTAGCAACCCATTTATTGAAATGTGCATGGCTGTATTGTTGAGCTGTCCATATTTTGCACTGGGGTCCAAAGTTAGTGTGATCTTACTACAGGTAGGTTCTGAGACTTGTCCTCTGGGGGCACTGAAACAAGGACTATTTACCTCCCTATTCTACCTGCAGAAAATTCCCTTATTGTGGAATGGGTTACTAAATAACTGTTCTCATACTACAGGTGTATAGTGTGACAGTACTGATCAAAGAGGGACAAATATAATGTCTTTCTATCAGTGGAGGTCAAAATGGACTGTTAATGTTTGAGATCTTTAGATGTGCCAGAGTCTGTACACAACTGTAACAGGGGAGACTATATTACCAAACCAGTGCAAAACAAGGACAAGTTTGGGGTTTTTTTGAGTGGAGTGAATGGTAGGACTGGAAGATAACTTTGAGGAATGACTGCCTGCCAGAAGTTAACTCAAGATTTATTATTTGACATGGCACAGCTAAGAAGAAAGAACAGGAGGCAACAGAGAAAAGCAAAGAAAGACAATGAGGGGGACAAAATTCAGTGACCAAAAAAAAAAAAAAAAAAGCAGCATGTACTCCTCCAGTTTCCTGTTTCCATTAAAAACATGGATTGTTTCCTTCTGTATCATACTGGTGACAGATTGTGCAAAATGTATGTGGAGAGCTGGCTGGAACACAGCTCACATGCTGCCAAGGACCAAATGTGTAACTATTTCAAAATGACAGCAACACAGCCATTAGATATTTGATGAAGAAGTCTTTAAAGTCATACAATTCAAAGCCCCTTTTTAACAGGGGAAGTATTTTCTATTCATTTTACTCATTGAGAAATATAAACAGATGAGAATTTGCTTATCCAAAGAATTGCAGGTTGCTACAGCCCAGAATTTAAAAGAGAGCTCTCTTTTATGAAACACTCAATGCTTGCAATGATACTGTTTTCCCCCCTGTAATGGTGCTGTGTAACATCGTATCAGTCTTCAAATTTGAAGATTCATCATAGGAGAATGTCTGGTGGCCTCATAAAAGAATTTCTCCCTCTTCCCCATTGGTGACATTTGGTCTGCTCTCCTGTATTATTGCTCACTTACCCAGCTTGCTCCTAAGGCTGGATTCACATCAGGTCATAGCAAAAATATATCCTTTGAATGCAGGAGGAATTGGAGTGGGTTATGTTCTACAAACTCCCACTGTTTTTATTGAGCTTGGCTACCTAATTAAAGATCAAGTCAACTTCCCAGTGTTGAGATTCAGGATGAAATCTACCACATGCAAAGATGATGAGCATATCCAGCGAGGAAAATGGAAGACAAAAAAGTCAAAAACTGCTGAAAGGAAGGACACTGGACAAAGTTTATGAAAGGCACACTCTCACTTGCTATGTGTGAGCTGCATAGTGTTAAAAACTAATTAACAGCGTGCATTTCAGACTGGGAGAACCAGTTCTCACTATGCCTTTGTCAGCTCTAAGAATGAGAAAGATGTGGTGTAAGCACTGGTGTGGATGTTGGAACTCATGCATTCCAGTCCTGGTAATGAAAAAAGATCACTGTGTGGGCAACTCAGCCCCTCTGTGGTTCTCTTTTTTCAGAACTGAAATGAGAATAGTATTTCCCACTCAGGAATGTGGAGGAAGATTAATTAATGTTTGAAAAGCCAGTCTGCAGTGGGAAGAGTTATATAAGAGCTAAGTGTTTATTAATGATCACCCTTTTATAGAAACTACTTAGCACAGTGATATGGTAGATTAATAAAATGTGCCCTTACTTGGAAAATAAGAGATTAGGGTGAATTCAGGAAGATTCAATCTGTTGGAGAAACCATGAAGTTCTGACTTAGCTTTCATTCTAGCAAAGTCTCACTGAAACCAATGGTTCTTTTGCCTGACTAATATCCTGACCCTTTTCCCCCTGCAAAAGTCTAATTTATTTGAGGAACATGAAATCTCTGCAGTTTCAATTCATGGTATTGCTTTGGACTCTTTTTCGTGACAAAAAGTGAACTTGAAAAATGGAAAAATCTAGACATCAAGAACAAGGGCTGCTGGAACTGCAAATCTTTGGTCCTACAAAGGATCTGCTAGGACAATGTAAACCAAACTCATTTGCCTCAGTTCTGGTTATAAAGTCCTCCAAATCAATTTCTCACAAGGCATGTCTTAGACTGCTGTCACCCTTGAAGGCCACCTGGAAGTCCCTACAATGGAAAGGACTCAGCTGAAGAATTACTACTGCCTCAGCTTATATTGATACTTGCTTTTTCCTGGTGAGCTGAAAAATTTTTGCTGAAGAAGGACGAGTCTGCAGACCCATCTGATTTCCTATGTCATCCTTAACTCCATAGCTAAAATGGAATGGATATGCATATCTACGAGTATTTTATTTCTCTCAATATTCGCTCTTCCCTCCTGCAGGAGGTCTAATTTCTAAATCAAGCCCATTCAAAGACTTAAAAAATCTGTGACTGAGGACAGGACATATTTCGCTTCAAAGAAACCTCTGTCTCGTTATGATGACTCTGTGATCATCACCTTGCACAATGAAGAAAACTGGGATAAAAGTATCTAATATTCCAGATCACTCATCCATATCATGAGCTTGTTTTACATGTTTCTAATAAAGAAAAGCATTTTCCTCGAGGGAATTTGTAAATCAGTTAGAAGAGATTAAGAATGAAATATATTATTGTAATAGGCTTTTATTTACAATTTTCTATAATCTGTTCTAAGAGGTGGAACATTAGTTAATGTTTTCTGAGTAGTAGCAGAAAGGTATAAAGTTTTATTTATGTGTAAATGAATAAATTAGATGAGGGTGGGTTTTTTTGTTTGGTTTGGGTTTGGGTTTGGGGTTTTGTTTGGTTAGTTGGATGGCTGGGTTTTTTAAATCTATTTGTGGACTCTTTGACATTCCCAGTCTCAGGTGTCTGGAGAATGGGAAGTGAGTATCTATATATGTTGCAGGATACATATTGGGGCCAACTTAAGTTTTTAGGAGTGGATGGTCACACTTATCCCATGGAGATCCTTTTCAGAGGGTTCTAAAAACAGGATTCTGTTCTCTCTTCTGGCACCATTTCCTTTGTCCTTCTAAGCAAGCTATGCAGGACAGACTGCTGGACATGACGTTTATTCCTGTGTGGAATCCTTGAGGTTAATTAAGGTAATAAAGTGACTGAAAATGTTTCCAGGAGTAAAAACTTGCAAGAAGGACACTAAACTTTCTGTTTTCTAACCTTTTAAAATGGCAATATTTGTATTTGGTAGACAAAATAGCGGTAAAAAAAGAAAATGAACATTCAGATAATGCTTTGATGAGGAAAAGTGATAAATTTTTGAGATGATAACATGAATTAAAAAGTTTTTAGAAAATCAATTCATATGTAATGAATCTTATTATGTTGTCTGCCCTTGCTGTAAGCTCCCTGTGAAAGTGTAGACCTTTCATCACCCTGTGTTGCTTGATTCTGTCCTTAATATCTGTTGACTTAATCCTAAAATAAATGAAAGTTCAGAAGCAGGATTCTCTGTCACACATTGTATTGTTTATTGGGATGCTGAAAATGAAGTTTACCTGGGCAAATAAGTATCACTACCACATGTTTTTTTAGCAAGAAACTGTGGATGGTTTCCATCTTCTTGTGTGTACTGGGAATCTGTGAATAAAGCTATTTATTAACTTTTTAGGGAAAGTATTTTAAAAATTCCCAGCTGTTACCCTTTTTCAGAGATCAGTAATGAAGAAAATTATGTCCTTTCTTCTCAGTCTTGTTCCCATTGCTGCGCTTTGTGCAGCATCACCACTGGAACTGGCATTTCATTTAATTTTATGTGCAGTCTTGTTAGTAATCTTAGCAGAGAGGATTAGGGCTCTGTGATCTGCAGGGACTGAATGTGCATTTGCCTAGGCCTGTGGGAAGGACTGCTGGCAGCATGGTGGGAAGAAAGCTTGTTTGGGGGCCTGCAGCTGCAGGGCTGCCCTCTGTCACCTTTCACCAGTGCCGGCTGGAAGGGTTTAGGGCAGGCGCATGGACCACGTGGTGCCGTTCTCAGGGGAAAAGGGAGCATTATTTGAGAGGATGCTGCTGTGGTTGTAGATCACACTGATGTTTCCATCCTCTCTTCCCCTCCCTCATATCTGCTTTCCATCCAGTCTGTGGCAAGCGTTACAAGAACAGGCCTGGGCTGAGCTACCACTACGCTCACACTCACCTTGCCAGCGAAGAGGGTGATGAAGCCCGTGAGCAGGAGACCCGCTCTTCCCCTGTCCACCGAAATGAAAACCACAAACGTGAGTAGGATTTGCCCTTTGCCTTTGAGATCCTTTTCAGGGGTGTTGCCTCCACCCTGTCTTTGCCTTGGGGAGACTGGTGTTATTGCCTGGCTCAGTTGTGAGTGATTGGGACCTGGATGCTTGGAGCTAATCAGCCACAGCTCACACGGGTGCTGGCTCAGCTAGTCAGAAATTCATTTCAAACCCAGCATTATCTCTGCAGCAAGTCACTTTTCCATTATTGCTCCTGTGGGGAGGAGGTTGCAAGGAGAGGGGGGAAAAGAAGAGATGCCCAACCTGCCCATCATCAAGCAGCCTCCCAGTGGCTCTTAGTAAGGATGTCAAAGAAATACACATCCAGTAGTTTCAGGGGGCTGCATTTGTTTTGCCTTTAAATAAGAGATACTTGTCAATGTCTCAGTTTTTCATTATGAAAATAACAGCACCTTTCTCCCTTATACCTTAACCTGCTGCACAAACAGCTTACCTTCAACTTTGCCAGAAGTTGCTTCTTAGTTACAGTTTGACAAAACCTGTGAAAACACAACAGTACTGATCTGCAAGGAGGAGAGTTGGAACATGAAGAGAGAATGTGCCTCAATTTCTCACGCTGGTACAGCGCTGAAAGAAATCGAAGTGGTCCGAATTTTTATGTGATGAATCACATATGCTCAGTGTGAGCATAAGGCCCATTGCCCTATTTGACTGTCCCTTCTGTGCGTGCTCCTTAGGCACAAAAAAGGAAGCCAAGGAGACTGTGTTCTATTACTGATTTTTGCAAGTCTCTAGTCCCCTGTTTCTCAGTTTTCCAGAGTGCAATACTATGTGATGTTTGTTGTGACCTTTGGTTTTGTGTAGATAGCTTTGTTTGCTTTCAAAAAGTTCTTTTGGATCAGCATGTGATCTGTGTTATTTTAGTTCTAAGTAATAAAGCAATAAAATGCTTTTGGGGAAAAATATGCAGGAAAACACTTTCTAATACCTTAAGAACTGCAAGAAATATGGAAGTGGGAAAACATTTTCTTTCTAACAGTATAATTGATAATTGTCCCCAGGGAGGTATGGGAGGGGGTTTCCTTCCTCCAAAGCATCTGCTACTAGCCACAGTTTGAGCTTGAAGGACTGTTTAGTGAGATCCCATTTGGCGAGCTCTATGTTTCTGTCACTTTTATACTCTACCTTTTAGTTATTCACGTTTTGTAGATTAACAGCAAAAGTAATTTTGACTGCTCCAGCTGTTGATAAGCTTGAGCTGTCAATGCACTAAGAGTGACTACTTGGGCAGGCAGGGGGATGTCAGTGTTCAGCCAGTAGCTTTTGTTTACTTAGCTTACTTTTATTTGCATCAGCTTTAGGGGTTTTTGGTTGGTTGGTTGGTTGGTTGGTTGGTTGGTTGGTTGGTTGGTTGGTTGGTTTTTTCCTGTGCCTGCAGTAGTCAGTAATAGTTGCATACCTGAGAGGAATATTGCAAATCTGTATTGAATTAATATTGATAATGGTCTTGCAATAGATGCCCAAAAAAAGAAGAATAGTGTCTGTGGCCTGAATTCAGGTTGACATAGGTGCCAAGGGGTCTCAGTCCTTGTGTCTCTGGTGCTTAGGAAATGATAGAAGTTAGCAAGAAGACCTAGAAAAGCTACGGTAAGGTTGGGAACGGCTGACTTTGGCCCATGATAAAAACAATGCATTCTACACTGTGGGAAATAGTAGTATGAGAGCTGCTTGGGCTTGTGTTCCCCCAGAGCAAGTGGCAAAGGGAAGCTGCTGATGCACAGATCCACAAGCAGGCAGAAATTTAGAACCATTGGGGTGAAGCGCTCTGATGCCCAGAGTCCTGAGTGGAAAGAATAACCACCCAGGAGCCAGTGAGGTATAGGCAACAGCTGTGCAAATGTGCAGATCAGCCTTGGGGAAAGTCCCAGATGCTGGAAGGTAACTGTCCCAAATGGCTGAGCTGTCACAGTGGCTGTTTGTTCCTTTTTTGCCTGTTTGTTTGTTTACAGCCTTGAGCTCAGATCTTGCATCTTTGCTCTTCCACTTGGCGATATTTAATTTATGCTGCCATTTATCTTCCATGTGAATGCTAATTGTCCACATTGCTAATGTGCAGTCATTAAATGGTCCCTTTGTACAGGGGGATGGTGGAGACCCAGAGCATCAGATCCTTGCTTTCCCCTAAGAACTGCTAGGCATGTGTTATGAATTAGATTTGACAGGTCTGCAGCATCGTAGGTCTCAAGCTTCAAGTGTCCTCTCTGCATGGGCTTGGGGGGTGGGGTAGGTGGGAGGGAGGGAAGGCAGGGAAATGTTAATCCAAACAGCTAATCTGCAACCCACTGAGCAGGAGGACCAGAGATATGGTGTAGAGTAGATTCTGGTTATTTGCTGAGTAGTGTGTCAGGGGTACAGGCAGCCTGATTTAGAAAAAGCAAGGCAAATCAAACCAGCCTTTTGGAGTTTGTTGTGCCGTGGGAGGTGAGCACCAGGTCAGTAAAGTTCAGGCAGGCAGCTGCAGCATGAACTTCCTTCTTTTGTACCCACATCTCCTCTACAGATTCCACCCCTTGCAAAACCTGCAGTAACAGCAGCCCTGGTGATGCAGGAGGGAGCGGGCCTTCTGCAGGATTCAGCAATTGATGCCCTCACTGGTTCCAGGTCAAGACCTGAAAGCCTCTTTCTGCATATTCAGTCCCATCTATTTCATGCACAGACCAATTTGGGTAGGTCAGAAAATTATCCAGAGGTTGGAAAAGAGATGTATATAGGAGGAACCTACATAAAACTGAGAACCATTGAATAGATGTGCATCAAAGAACTGGGAGTGGCTCGAGTTCCACGTCTCATCTCCTTGGCACATCTGATTGTCCTTGACTGTGTAGAAGGTTTGTCTGTTTACATCTCTTTACATCTCTCTCTCTCCTTCTGTCCTTCTTTCTCACATAAAGATTACCTGTTGCAACATGAAAGATAGTTCAAAAGTCAACACCCTAGTCTGTACTCTGTTTGAGCTTTATTGGCTTGCTTTGTATGCTTTATCTCACCCTTTGACACAAATAAATAGCCCTTCCTCAGTGTCTAGTCTTGCCTCTGCCTATACATACATTTATTTCTGACTTACTCTCTGATTTTTTTACCTGAGTATTGAACTGTGAAAAGGAAATTATAGAAAACCTTTTAAAAAGTCAACTTCCCCTTTCCTCAGCTCCACTGGAAAAATAAATGATCCCGCACCATTTTAAGACTTTTTCTCTGCTGGCTTTTCCTCTACATGTTGGCACTGAGACTGTGAGATTTGTGAGCCCAGGGTGCATCCAAGCCTGCCACAGAACACCTGCTGTTTTATTCTATCTCTCTCCATGGGTACAGGCCAGCTCTGGGGGCAGCTGGTGCTCACAAATTTTGAGGCACTTCTGATATAGGAATTGGATTAGACTTCTATCTATTGAAATGTTTCTGTGAATGAGCGTACTACTATAAAATGCTCTTTCTTAATTCCTGGGAGAATAGGACAGTGTGTCTACATGCAGAAAAACTTCCTCTCCTTTAAAGGAGAAGAGTGTCCACTGGCATTTTGCTGTGTGAAATGTTGATTGCAGGCGGCTGTGCAGGAACAGCAACTGAACAGGATCTTATGCCCACGAGCACTTGGGCCAATGACAATCCTAAATGAGGTACATCGTGCCAAGTGCAGGCTGATCCATTGTGCAATACATGGATGGATTAAGAAGGATGCATTCCTGTGCCCTCCTGCCCCTCTGCTAGCTTAAGCATCTGCCCTACAAAACTACCTGTGTACATTATTTCATGGCATCAGCCTGTTGTGCCCAGTTCCATCACAGATTTTATTATGTGGATAAATCTCTACTGGAGAGACCAGCCAAAGTTGTTTGTGTACTCTAAGCATAATTGGATACCCGGTCTCCAGAGATAAAAAATTAATGTGCTAACCTCAGTGTGCCTCCAAGCTGTCCTCCAGCTCCCCCACACAGTCATCTTTGAAACATTTTTATTTCCATCCAGGCAGGGGGCTGGCCATGAATAAATGACGAGAGTCAGCCCCTCAGTTGGAGACGAGCTGTTTGTTCCTCTCCACAAGCAGCATCAATTTGAAAAGCTACATCAGGCCTACTTTTTCCCTGCCTCAGTGCTGATCCTTGCTGGGACCATGGTGGGAGCTACTTCTGAATGCAAGGATGCATCAATGCCCACCTTGCAACAAGATACCCTGCAGCAAGTGCTTTTCAGTGAAAATATGTACATTACCTTGAGTTGATATCTTAGTATTTTAATCTGCTTGGGAATTTTTCTCTTTTCAGAGTTTGTTTTCGTAAGGAAAAATACTCAAAATGCTAAAAGAAACGGTAGTGATTGGAGAGTTTGAACTGTGTAAAGATTTCCCTTAAATCCTGTTTGTAGTTGTAAATTACTGAGACTTTTGTGCATGTATTTTGTAATGCTGAGTTAAAAAAATAGATCAGTTGTTTAGAGTTATGGCATAGTGAAAAATCCCAAACTCGTCTCCTGTGTAGAGGGAGAGCTACTCTGCAACCCACTTTTTTTGTTTGTTTGTTTGTTTTGATTGGAGTCGTGGGTTGGTTGTTTTGTTAGTTTGGTGTTTCTTTTCTATACTGCCTGGACAGGGACCAAAATATTGCTGTTGATGTGCAACTGTCATTGAAGAGAAGCACCAAGTGCTTCTTGGTAGTTTATGGGAAAATATTGCCAATCTGACTAATTGGTTTTTGAAAAACATGTGTTGCTTCAACAGCACATCAGCTCTTGATTTAGGATTGTATCATTCATGTATTTATATTTTTTTCTTTTTCTGCCATCTCTCTGCTTTTTCTTCCTTTTTTTCCCCCTCCTCAATGTAGAATTTGAACCAAGTAAAATCCAAATATTTTGACTGAATGTGAACTGAATAGGTGCTCTCTGCCTTCTCACACTCCTCCAGTGAGTAATTTCCAGTAAGAGCCTACAAGATGTTGCAGGGACCCAGTTCATGGCACTGGCCATTCTCACCTGAATATTGAAGGATGCTGCCAGATGGGGCTATATATTAGGCATTATAATCCCTTCTTGAGGTGGGATATATTCCCTTAGCTGATGGGAATGATGTATTTCAGTGGCCAGGTGCCATTAGAGAGGTACCCCTTAAAGTCAGGAAATCTTTATGTTGAGGTGTCAGACTCTTTTGTCTGTCTTCCTACTCTGTATCTTCTACTGTTTATCATCATAAAGACACTAGACAGTTGCAATGTTTTACTCCTAGCAGTGGGCTTTTGGCTGATGCTTTAGGTGTTCCTGCAGAAGACTCTGTAAGGTCAGTGCACAGAAACTCTTTGAAATGCTGCCTTAAGGTGGAAGAACACTGATTCCCTAAATCTGCTGAATCCAATCAGTTGACGCTGTATTTTCCTGGCTGTACTTTCCAGCTCCCCTAGGTCACCTTCCATCTCTTTCATTAGCTGTTCAAATTAAGGGCCACACTGATTCCTGTAAAAGGCATGATCAAATAATCTTTCTTTCCCCACATTTAGGGGTTTCCTCTGACTTTTACAGATGCACCTCCTTCTCCTAGCACTTCTTGTAGTGCTCCTTGGCTGTGCTTCTCTATGAGCAGGGGCTGTAGCAAAGGCAAACCTTTCAGAGTTGCTAAAAGCTGTGCAAAAGCAACAGCTTCTTCTATCCCCACAGAACCAGCTACCGCAAAAAAGGAGATAAAATCCAGTTACTAGAGAGACCTAGCAATACTTTGGCTGGGTGGTTTGCAGCACCTCTCAGTAGCATATCCTGCTTCTCTGGCTGCCAGCAAAGGGCATGCCCATCCCATGCGGGGGAGTGCAGTGTGGGGAGCCGGAGTTTGTGGAGGCCATGGGGCTGTGCAGGCCGCTTAGCACGACTCTGGGAACAGAGCACCCGGCGTTTCCCAGCGTTACACCCAAGATCCAAGTGTGTTTGGTAGAAAACAGCACCACATCAACACAGATGTGCCGCCTCCAGCCTGCTGCAGGGCCCTGTATCAAGTGCTCCAACACTTCCCGGTTTCGGGCCAGCCAACATGCTTATCTCTGGTGCTAACAACAGAGTAAGTGACTGGCCACTTCCTCTCATTCAGTTTGATTTACACTTCTTCCTGAAACACTGCAATGAAAAACCCATGCTCTTAATTCACGGTGAGGAGTCCCCAGAAATGGCCGAGCACATCCCTGCCTGGCTGCGTACATGTGAGAGAGCAAGAGCCTTGAGCGCACTTCAGCTGTGCGTGGCCTGTTCCTCACCACACCAGCAGTTGTGTTCTTTTATTATTCCTTCCCAGGGCAGGGTCTAGCCTTGAGCACAGAAGCAGCTCCCCAGTCCACCTCTCTGCCCCACCATTGCTCGCTGCACCCAGCAATGATGGAGACAGAAGGGGGTGCATGCCCAGCCAGCCATCTGCACTGCTTTTCTTTTGCCTTCTCCTTAAAGCCATGTTTTCATTTATCATCGCAGTGTAATTTCTCTCATGAGCCTGCCTCCTCTGCACTGAGCCATTCCGAGCAGCAAGCAGAGGGGCCGCGCTGCGATTCCTTACACTGCAGAGCCGAGGCAGGCAGGTGGCAAGGCCAGCGGCAGCCAGCCGGGCCCACGGTCACCATGGAGACGGGCCAGGCCTGCCAGGGAGGAGCACTGGCAGCCGGGGGGGTGAGGACAGGCACATGGAGACATCGGTTGGGATTATCCTCACCGAGGCCTCCAAGGGGCTTGACGACTGCAGGCACGGGCTCTTGGCCGGCGTTCTCCTGCTCAGGCGGCCAGACATTGGACTTGCCCTTTGCCAGGGAGAAAAAGGGAGGAGCTGGAAAGGAAAACTGGCCCCATCTCAGACAAAGAGTCTTGTAAATTAAACAAAAATACCCAACAAACAAAAGCCCAACAAAAAAAAAGCAAATCCATTCCTTTTCCTCCATCGTGAAGTGCACTGGCTTGACTCAGGCCTGCATGCAGGGTCCTGTGGTCTCTATTGTGCTCTGAAGATCCTTGCTGCAAACAGAGTAAATGGCCTGATTCAAAGCCTTTTGAATTGAATTGGAAGCCTCCAGTGGGCTTTATTGGTTTTGGATCAAACCCAGAAGAAACAGGTAAGAGCTGGACAAAATGTGCTAGGAAAAATCCCTTTGTGAACGCACATATCTCTGACTGTAGCCAATTCACTGTAATCATTGAAATAAATGATGCACAGCTCCACACCCTAGCAGCAAGGCATGCACTCCATGCATTCTCTATCACCTTCTCAGTAAGGTGGATATGACAAAAAACAGGGATAAAATGCTGTCAAACCTAGATGCATATCTTAAATTATGGTTCAGTATTGTGCTGTATTACCTACAGGCTGAAGAAATATATGTGTCAGTGATTTGTTGCCCAGGAATAGAAAACCAGTTTTTCTTTTAAGCACTGGTTCCACCTCCCATGTTTTTGAAGATTGTGATCCAAATCATCAAAATAATTTCACTTAGAAATCAGAAAAATTGATAGGTACAAGGTTCTATTTATTTGGGGGTTTGTCTGTATATATTTAAGGGTCACATTTTCAAGAAAAACTATTTAAAATATCTGCATTCTGAGTTTTCTGTTTAAAAAACAGAGACAAGGATTTCTTCTTCTGAACTTGCCTTCCATCCAAGAGATCTTCTGCAGCCCTGAGAAGTAGAAAACTTCTAATCTCTAAAAAGAGATTTTTATTGAGTCATGTGGCTCCAGGAGATGATGTAGAAAAGAAAATTCCTTATTTCTTGATGTTATTTCATTATAAGCAGCTTGCTTTTATTATTAAACTGAAACCATGAGGAAGATAACTTACAGGGTTTTTTTGGTTTCTTGGGAGGGACGAAGGGAAGCTAGAATTCTGTTTAGAGCCTCTGCCTTCAAAATCAAGAATGCACAGAAGTTATTTTGTATGTTTAAACTCAGTCAACTTCTTTAGTTTTCAGGTTTTGTCTACAGAACCAAGTTACTGTGTGATATACTACATAATTTATGTAACTTACCGACCTTACTTCGTGAAAAGACTACTGTGAATGATGCTACTCTATTTTAAGTAGTTCTTTATTCTGCTTAGCTTGTTATAGCTTGAAATTAACTTGATTAGGCTAAGAAGAAAAAAAAAGTTTCAGAATAAGTGCATACCAAAATTATTTGGAAATATCGACTTTATCCTCACTCTGCATCCTGTCTTCACGTGAATCCCCTTTCAGATTCAGAGAAGCTATTATTTGAACTGAGCAGAGCTTTCTATGTCTCTCCTTAATCAATTTTTAAAGTCTTAAAGTATTTTAAAAAAAAATTTATACTCAATTTTGCGGGAGACGTAGATGAAGACAGGGCCTTTGATGAAACCTGAAAACAACCCTAAGTTGAAATGTCAAGTGGCACTGGTTTAAGTACACCTCCTATGAGCAAACCTTAGCTCAGACAATACTCAAAGCTCCTCAGAGCTTTTGATCTGTTGTTGCAGTTTGCAATGTAAAAGAAAATCAGGAGAGTTTTGAGTAAGATAGGACAAGGCCATGGCTGGTTTTCAAGCCTTTGCTTTAAAACAGTTTCTAATTATGGGTGAGCTTTTTTTTTTTAACCAAATCCTTGGAGGCAGTCACCTGAACTAAGTCACCAGTTGACACCTAGCGGAGTCAACTTTCTGCTAGAGAGTTACATCTTGCTAGCTGAGCTGTTTGGCTTAAACTTGCACCTTCTACTTGTTGATTACCTTATGCAAAAAGTGAATACCTAGTTAATTACTATGTCTCAGATGAAAAGCAGCAACATTACTCCCTACGAAATTAATATTTTTTTCTTGTAAATCCATTCCTATAGTTACTTTTGTAAGTAGTTTTATTGATTTAGCAGTGAGATTAGGGTCAGGCTTTTCCTGCACGATACCCTATTCATGAAGATTGCACATTAAATCTTGCCATTTTGCCTTTGTTTCCTAATTCCTTCATCATTTGTTAATGACAGTAAAATAGAACTAGAAATTCTGAGGATATATGCAAAAAAATTCCTTTGAAAGTAAGAACTCTGTTTACTGTCATCTGAAAATCTTTTTGTTCTCAAACCTTCTGTGATTTAGCCTGTGACTTAATTCACTGTATGGTACTGATCAAGAAAATAAGCTTAAGTCATGTTTGGTTCTAGTTTTTGCACCTGTTAGAACAGCAACAAAAAAAAACATTGAAGAGAATAACATTGCCCGGCTTGTTTGGCTCCAGAGGTACATCCTTTAAGGTATAATTGATGTAACTTAAGGAACTTCTCATCTGTCTATGACTTTTCAGGCCTGATATCTCTATCACACTCTACTGAGCCACGTTAACAAGTGAGAACACATACACGCACATTAAAAATTAAATAAATTGGAAGAAAAGGAAGAAAAGAAAAGGAAAGAAAAGAAAAGGAAAGAAAAAGGAAAAGAAAGGAAGGAGAAGAAAGGAGAAGAGTGATCAAACCTGATGTTTATTCCCTTGCCAGTGGTCTGGGAGAATCCCTTCAGCTTTATCACACTCGGCAAATATCCTCCACCTCTCTCACACACTGCAGATGAATTGATCAGTGTATGTATTTTTGGGGCCCACTTGTCCCATTTCCAGTTTGACAGTCAGTGGATCTTATGGTCATAATCCATGTTGAAAAACTTTCAGTCAGTACATGCAGAGTGTTAATTACACCATTATGAGCAGTGGTAGAACTGGAGCTCTTATCCTAAGTCTGCTGGCTGGCACCCTGACTGCTTGTTTTTATTTGTGGCCTCACCACAGAATTTTTGTGTGTTTGAGAATAAGCCAGTTTACCACTCTACCTCCAAGTATTTCAGCTTTAAAATGCAATGCAACCTCACCCTGAGACTTAATTAGGGTCCAGAACACTTTGGTTAGAATCAATGGCAAAAGAGGTTTTTGACCTTACAGAAAGTTAATAATAGGATCTTGATATCTGTAAGGCACTTTAAGACACTTGGATGAAAGGTGAAATAATGTAAAAAGGAACAACAACAAAAAAACCACACTNAAAAAAAGTCACTGAATTCTGAGCTTGCTGAGTTTGCATTGCACGTGGCCTGTCTGTAGATGCAGAATAATATAAAGAGGTAATTACTTAACTTTTTCAAAATGGGGCTGCAGTGGGAAATATAAATCCTAGGGAGGTCTGCTTTTTATACACGAAATATGTACCAGCAGCAACTTTATGATCATTTTGTTACAGCTCTTAAAATGAGCCAGTGTGCTAGACTTCCACCTGGTTCCTGTTCTTTTTTTTGCTTATCTTGCATGCATGTATTAAATGCCTTCCTGGAACAGACAAAATGCTGATCTAACATTGGGAGCTTCTCTCTTTTTTTGAAAGAGTTGGGGATCTGTCAACAAGGATCATTTCAGAGCAAAGTCCATTGTTTAGTAAATACTGTCAGGATCTCCATGACCATGGAGGGAGATAGCGATGTATTTGCAGCCTTATGGGTTTTAATTTTCTTCTTAATTTCACTTTACCTGGAATCTTTCAGTTACCAATCTCCAAAAGTTCAGCTGATCAACATCTGGAAACAAATGAATAATTAGATGCACCCAAACCAGAAAAGCAGATTGAACTTGGAGGAAATTTTAATTTTAAGTGTATGTGTTGGACTGCTACCAGAAGCCCTTTAGAATGTCATTGTTCTTTGGGGGAAATTTGAATGTGGACAAAAAGACCATTAATAAAGGCTGTTGAAACATCTGTTAAAAATCTGCAAGTTACAAAATATGCATTAAAAAGATAATTAAATAGAGATGGTACAGTTTAAAGTTCTTCGTTTTCTCATTTGTAAAATTTTTCATGCAGCAGGCTTAGGCCAGGTATACCTACTGGTATATAACTGGATTTTTTATGTTCAAACAGAAGAAACAAAGACCAACCATTACCTCCACTCCCTTTCCCAGTTCATAGTTAGAGTGTACAGGAAGATGTTTTCCCTCTCTGGAGAGCAGAGGAGGGAAATGGTAGTTGTGAGCAAGAAAAAAAGGACATTGCTGTTCTGCTCAGCTAAGAGGAATGCAGAAGACCTCTGCCCTTCTCTTCTTCCTAAGGGATCTGCCTCTTCCTCTACTTACCATCAGTGTGTGTCTGCTCCTTTCCAAGTGTTCCTAGCTGGAAAATAATAATATAATCTTGCTCCTTTTTTCTTGGCTGAAAAAGTTTTTAACTCTGCTGGTTGGGATGTCCGCCCCAAGCTCACTCTGCACCTGTGCTGGGTGCTGGGGTAGTGTTGGACCCTTCCTGCTCATCCCAGGGAACATGACTGCTTCAGGGGGCTTAAGTCTTGGGTGAAACATCCCCACATGGCTTTGCCTGTGAATATTTAGGAGCTTTTGAAGCAATCATCTGACTAAGGACACCCTGCTACTTAGAGATGTAGTTCCCTAAAAAGCTACTTGAAATAAAACCAGTAAGGGTACCTATCTCCCCCATCTTCCCACTGTTGATTTTTGAGCTTTGGAGACTGTATTTTTCCTTTATGAATTTGTATTTTGTGGGATTATGATGATGACTGCTGCCTGATAAACCAAGTTTAGCTTACTGACACCACAGGTCTCACCCTGCATTAGGGATTGCCTCTATACCTGTCTGTGTTACAAGTCCCTGAACTGTAAAGGTGTATCTGGAAGCATATCCTTGAGAGGGAGCAGCCTGGCTGGGGTTATAAAGGAAATATTGAAGGGTATTTCAGGCAAAATAGATACAATCCCAAGTGTACTTAAAATGGAGGTAGTTTATGCAATTCACTTTTTGTTCTGATTGACAATGTTTAGGGAAGACTGTGGCCTGCAAACTCACTGAGCTAACACCATATCAAGGATAAGGGGCAAATGTCCAAGTGAATGGTCTTTTAGTAAATCTGACTTCTAACCCAACTACAGCCCAGAAAGGACCAGATGGGGTCATCATTCCCAATAACTACTGTGACTTCTGCCTCGGAGGCTCCAATATGAACAAAAAAAGTGGCCGGCCTGAGGAACTTGTATCGTGCTCAGACTGTGGGCGCTCTGGTAGGTGACTCCTTCTTGCATCTTTCTTGTACAAAGGTATTTGTGTGATTTGGTTTTTACACCCTCTGAAGATTTTGAAGAAAGGCAGCATATTTGGGAAGGGATAGAAGATGGAATCTTACCTCTTCTCTGTGTTTGTGGGAAAGGATGACTGAAAAATTTTATGTTATAAACCCCATTGTTGGATTCACATATTTGAGCTAATGGGGTCTTATGAAATAATGAAGTTTTAATGTATTTATTGGCTTTTGGGAACATTGGTACATGTAGTAGTTGTTCACATGGAAGGAAAAAAACCCTATGACAATTTTACAGAATGGTCTCTGTCTTTAAATGCTGCAATTACAACTATAAATTACTTACAAGATTTATGAAAGTTGCATGACAAGCATTCCCATTGATTACACATTTCATGCATTTCTTCATCCAAAAAGGAAAGAGGGAGAAAATTACAGGGTAGGTATGGGGCTAGCTGTCAAGAATTATCCCCTTACAAGATGACTATCATTAGTTTTGTTTAAAGAGGTTTTTATTTCTCCCTTTTCTTCCCTTCTGTCTTTTTAAATGTAGGCAATTGTGTCTTTCCCATTCTGAGCTGTCTTTATTTCTGGGCTGTTGTTTTCTTCCTTCCTTCCTTTTTTGTTTTTTTTTCTTTTTTCTCTTTTTTTGGAAAATTTTATATCAGCTGAACAGTTATTTATAGCTCATGTAGGAGGTAGTGGTGGTGGTAGAGGGAATTGGGAGACCTTTAACAACTGCATATTCCAGCATTGGTCCACATTTCCACTTGTGATATTTTTGTATAGTGGTGATACTAGTGGTAATAAGATGGTCATATAGAAACCTGAAAACCAAAGAGGCCTTGAAATTCAGTATGAATGCTGCTCCTCCTGTACTGTAGTCACTGAAAGATGTCTGTTGCTTCATGGCTGAAATGTGATGTGGAATGTTCTCATGCCATGGAAATGGCCTTTTTATACTCCTGCTGAAGTTCATAGTAAGCCTATTACCACCTTCAATGGGAGAATGATTACACTGTCACTGAAATTGCCTTCTGCAGTTGTTGTGACCTCTGAAGATATTCTGAAATGATACTGGTCACCAGAGCATCAATGGTACCTTGTTTGGTTTTCTCCAGGGGCATCCTTACAAATGCTGTGCAGTCAGAGACATGGACCTTTTAGTGTACCCGTGATTGCTTCTGATAACTGAAGGGGGAAGTCCATGGGGTCTGTGGTGCCATCTTGGAAGATCATTGCCCTTCGCCTTGATTGTTATATTTCAGTATAACTGATTTCAGCATTGCCCTGATATTGCACAGTGAGATGGATCCATATTTTATTGCTACTTAAACATTGCTATGGTGATTATATTGGAATGAAACACAAATACATTAATTCCCTTGATTCCTTAGTGTGATAGTGTTCCTTAGAACAAGTAGATCAGCCTGTAGACTAAACTGTGCAAAATCAGTTCCATTAAATGCTATCCTTGTACAAATTCTGACCCGCTGGGGTCATTCATAGGGTCTGCAATGCTGTGACTGATGTGTGATGAAAGTGATTAAGGTATAACCACACACTAATCTCTAAACTAAAACAATGAAACCTCTTTGGTATCTGCCATCTTTCTCTTTTATAATAATGGGAAACATTTTCATTACACTGAAAGAGAGGTCATGGAAATTATATAGCTTCTTCTGTTCACAAAGTCAGTAAAGTCATATTTCTACAATATGGTTTATCTGCCAATTTTTCTATTAAATCAGTTTTCTTTTTTGTGAACAGGATTTACTTCTTTCTGTCTCAAGCAATGCAGAGTACTTGTTATATGGCTGATTCCTGTAGCTGGAGCAGGGACCCAACAGTTGATTGCTTAATACCATGCTACTGGTTGTGAATAACAAAATAGGTGTTCCCTAAAATCTCACACTTCAGTTTTGCTGGGGCACAAGAGATATCTTTTTATCTACCTTCCTTAAAGTGGGAATTTGAAGGTCGTACTATTAATAACAAAGTTTGACTGAAAGAGAAAACAAACCTCAATTTCACAGATTTCAGTATTTGACTTCTCTTTTTAGGAGTCTTCTTATGGTTGTTGTTGCTGTTATTGATATTCTGTGTGGAGAATTTCCTGTTCCATCTTGCAAGTTGGATTGACTCACACAAATTTGAACTTTTCAGTGTTTCCCAATATGGGTTACTCCTCATCTCAGTTGTTTCAGTTGTTAAACTGCATATATTAGTTTTGAAGGTTTTTTTATTTTTGAAGGACATGCCATGAAATTTGTATTAAAGTATTGGTTTAGGTTACTTTCACTTAGTCTTCAAAATGTATTTACTTTTGTGTACAGAGGAGGTTCTTTAGGATCAGGTGAAGAACGGGGATAAAAAGTAGTCCTGAGGTTGGTGAGGTATCTAGTGGCTCACATTTCTATACCAGAAAATTTGTGACTGTTGATGCCGTTGTGCTTAGATCGAACAGTGTCTCATTACTTACATGGTCTAAAAATATTTAAAAGTTGATCTAAGTAACCATGAGGAAATATTTTACTGTCTTTTGAAGAGAGGAAAACATGATTAACCCTTTCGCTGCTGTAGCTATGGGCACCTGTGGTGTTTGTAGATTTTTTTTATTGGAAGGAGAAATTGATCCTTTGTTATTTTTCTTACTGCAGTTCTACCTATGCTATGTTGTTGGGGTGTGCGGGCACATACAAACACACTCCTATGAACTTGATAGTCTGACTTGTTTAATGATAATGCAAATGATGAAAAAAATGATGATGATGATGCCTGTTGCTTAACCCATGTGCTGATATATTCATCATACATGTCAGCTCATTTGGGAAGAGAAGGCAGGAGGGACGAAGCAGCGGCAGCACGCACTACGGAGGACTTGTTCGGTTCCACGTCAGAAAGCGACACCTCGACCTTTCATGGCTTTGACGAGGACGATGCAGAAGAGCCTCTCTCGAGCCGAGGAGGTGGCTGTGGTGGCAGGTCTCCTTCTGCAGACAAAAAGGGCGGCTGCTAAAATAACTAAAAAGACACAGAAATTCTGAGCTGTCCTTTTCACTACTAAGATTATTATTACCTTTTTCTTTCTTTTTTTTTTTTAATTTTAGGTCCTCTTGGGTTTTTGGTTGGTTGCTTTTTTTTCCTCCTCCCCTTTTCTTTTGTTATTTTTGTTATGTTTTCCCTGTGGGGTGTACACTGAAAGCACAAGCATTTAAAGCTCTTGACAACTACTTTGAAGAGACAGAAGGTTTTTGATTTTCCTGGTTTGTTGGTTTTTTTTGTTTGTTTTTTGTTTGTCTTCTTTTTTTTTTTTTTTTAATTTTAATTTGGTTTTTTCCCACCTCTCCTCCTTCTCTTTCTTTTTGGAAACATAAAAAGTGGATTTAATATTTTTTTTAATAGTGAGCAGAGTTGATTTTCTTGTCTTTTAATATATATATCAGCAAACCACAAAAAATACAGATGGGTTGGAGAACAGAAAGCAAACCCAAATAGTTTTTTTTAATTATTATTATTATTTATATATTCTATGTATTATTAGAAAAACTACTTTTTAAATAAAATAGAAAAAAAAAACAACAAAAAAGCAATGGATGTCTACTTGATAATAGAACTGTTTCTAGAGAACCACTGTGGGCGGACTCTATCAGGGGACAAGGAAACCCTTGATGTGATGGCTTCTGCATTTTGAGATTTTGCACTTACTGTAGCATGTGAAGTCTGGCTCTTCTCATACATCTGCAACGCTACAGCCTGAAAATACAAGCA
The DNA here is from genome assembly GCA_013400495.1 of Nicator chloris. NCBI lineage: Eukaryota > Metazoa > Chordata > Aves > Passeriformes > Pycnonotidae > Nicator > Nicator chloris. The sequence goes on from WAAE01013726.1 coordinate 28,489, forward strand.
GCACCATTGAAGACCATGGCCTTGGGGAACACATTTCCATCTCCTTTGGACGCCTTTACACACAACAGATCTCCTCCTCCCTGCACCCCTTCATGTCTTCCCCACACCGCTGTACTTTTTTTTTCCTTTTCCTTCACCTTTCACTTGATGGACAGCGATTTCCAAGCACAGGGATGGAATATGAATGGCAAGTCATAGACATCACAGACAAAACAAAAGGAGGAGCAGAATCCTGGAAGAAATGACATGGAAAAATACCTCACCTATATTTTCTTTCCATTTTTAAATTTCAATTCACAGCATTTTTTCCTGTGTTGCCCTGTTTTTTTCTCTCTGTAGTGTCTCATGAGACACTTTACTTTTTACTAGCTTCTTTTGAAATAAACCAAAGCAATACTAAATAAAGTTCCAAGGGCAATGGAGAAGAAGAGTGACTCCCTTCCCAGCGACTTTCCCAGAAAGGAGGAAACATGCAGCAGGATTCGAAAGGTATGTCCAAGATGAAATATCTTTCACTCAATTGTGAAATTTCTTGCCCTGGCTTTTCAGCAGACCCCTTACTGAGCTTTGTTGTAGCAGCAAGTCCCATGGATTAAGTTGTATTATAAGTCTGTGCCACATTCATGCCTGTGGTGAAGCTTATGGAAGGTTTGTGAGAGCAGGATCCAGACTTGTGTACAGTCAGAAGTGATGCAAAAGGAGTCAGTGTGTAGTTATGTTTTGCAGGCAAAAATCTCTCTGGAGCAGGGTCAAAGTTAGGTTCTAAAGATCTACTTTTACTGATATACATAATGCAAACAGGGTGAAATCATGACCTGATTTAGAGCAAAGACAAAAGAGACATTTCTCTGGACAGCGCCTAATCCTTAAACTGTAGATGTGTGTTATTGATACCAGAGTAGAAGTCTTAGCCTTGCAATAAATAATTTGGGTATGTACAATAAAAGAAGCCAGACCAAATGGTCTCCATTTTTCCTGCTTCTTTGCTAGAGTAGTCTGTCTGTGAGAGCAATTTCAACTCCCTCCCCCAACTTCCAACCTTGTAGAAAAAAGAGAATTAAGTCTCTTGACTTTTTTATTGGTCTCTTTAGACATGGAATGACCAGTGGCCAAATTCTGCTTTTAGGTATACAGGCATACATCCAGAATATAAGCTAACTGATGTCTAGATTACATGAATAACCTGCCTTCAGGATGCTGTTAGAGAACACTACAAATACCTCTGTATGTGTATACCAAAGGACAGTGCATGCCAGAGCCATGCACACTTGCCAGGAGAGAGCCTTGTTTAAGCTTTCCCCATTTTGATAATTTTTTTCTGATGCTATTGCGTTTCTCCTTTCTCCATTATTATAATCAATCTAGTATCAAATCAATTATATTTTGACATAATGCTGTCAATGAGAAGGGTACTTTAACTGATAAAAACACTCATTTCTTCCACAACCAGTCCTTTTCTTTCCTCTGAAATAGTGCAAGATAAATAGATAATGTTTTGCTAGTCTTCTGTATTTACTAAAGCTCAGTCCTTGCAGCACCTGAATTAGGTAGCTGAAACCTACCCAAGTACATCTTTCTGAATAACTCCCATCATTGTATAAACTGCAGAACAGGCATACTCTAAATCGAGTTTTTCCAAGTGGAGTCCTTAACATTGTCTTTTGTGAACCATGCCTAACGCATTCTGGGCTCTTTTAGAATACAAACAATAATCAGACGCCCATAATTCATTAAGTCTTGACTTAGTTTCACAAATGCAGTTACTTTAACAATGCATACAGTCTTAATCCTTTCGCAACCAAACCACCCATCTTTGTGACAACTGGGTAGCACAGTACCCTCAGAAAGAAGCCACAACAACTCATGAAGTGAGCATACAAATTGCCAGCTGACATTTATTACAGATAGCATAGGAAACATCTTCACAGTTATTTATGTCATTGATGTGCATACGGATGCTCACTTGTTCAATATAGTCCTGAGAGACCAAGTAAGGTAAAATTAATTCACTTCTATGGAGTGAGAGTGGTTCTTGGATTCCTCAAGATGCCTTAGGAGATTGAGATAACCAACATGAGTTTAGTCCAGCCGGCTGAGCAGTGTGGTCCTGACCATAGGAAGGCATTGATCACAGTGAGGAAATTAGGATGTAGACTTGGAAGCTGAAAGAGTACTTGTTTAAGCTAGGTTGTAAAGTAGTGCTAATGGTGAATATTGCATGGAGTGATGATTTGGAAATGAAATATTCTCAGGATATGTAGTGCTGGAGTAAAGGCTGGGAACAGGGAAAGAAGGCTGGTAGCTCCAAAGTTGAAGGAAGATGAAAGCAAAGCAAAGGGCTGCTACACAAGACCCTCTCATGAGGGGAAGATGGCAACGTTAATGAGGCAGAAAATATTTAGGAGAAGGTTTCATAAGTGCAAGCTAAAAAAAAAAAAGAAAAAAAAAAGACTCTGACACTAGCATAAGCAGTTCAGAAATGAGAGAACTGCACAGTATCAATTGTATCTTAAAGGGCACGTAGGTCCCAAACCAAACTAGAGAGGCATAAAAAAAGTTTGCAATGTGAATTAGTACTGTAACTAAAAATTCGTCCTTGAAATCAGAAAGAAATGTGATGCTTTTTATTCCCCAGTGATTTCAGCAGTTCAATGAAACTTTCTGTTCTTCATATATTCTTCAAAGGGGTAGCCCTTCAACTAATTACAACCCTGGCTATTCCAGTTCTCTTCCAAAGATGTCCTTCTTATTACAGGAAGGTTGGCACAAGGCTGTCCAAAGATTCTCCTGAAACACATGCCCCCAACAAACCACGTACCAAAATAAGACAACCCCAATGTGAAATGTGAATAAAGGGGTGTTTCATTTCAGGCCCTTAATGCAAACTTTTCTGTGTTTAATCATATAAGCTGTCTCCTCAGGCACCTTTCCACTGCTCCATACCAAAGGATCTTAGAAAACACTCTGCTAACTCTGATTCATAGATGGGAGCAGGAGAATAAAGGAAGTGGCATGCTGCTTAAGCAGCTGATAAGGGAGAAGAAAGGCTACGTGGAGTGGGCACTGATCCTTAGCCTGTTCACTTTTGAGGCATTTAATTAGTTGAAATTTTAGCAGGGACAGACCTCAGCTCTTTTATGAAAACAGTATAAAATGTCAAACATGATAATATACATTGAGAAAATTTTAAGCAAAGACAGGATTCTGGCAGAGAAGTTAAAAAGTAAAAGGAGAACCAGGCACATGGTGGAAGAGTAATGGAACTGAAATCTGACTTGCTTCACTTTTGATCTCTTCCCTTCACCCAGACACTCCCCAGTTTTGTGGGCTGGATATTTTTTCTTGAATATGTAATCGTGCTTGGAATAACATTGTATGTATGTGGTAAGGTCATAAATGATGAGCCTAGGCTGTTGAAACAAGGGCCAGAGAGAACTTTATCACTGACTTCAGAAGGATTACCATTGGGCTTTCTTAGCTATTGCTTTTATTGAATGAAACCTCCTTGTTAATACGCTTGCTGGTATGGTGTAGACAAGCTCTGAGATGGCCATTTGTTTCAGCAGAATGTGTTATTAGAGTCCCCTCCCTGCATTGTTTTGCCATTGAGCTTTTACATTAGTTATTCATTTTGAGTTCCATTGCCATTTTACAGACCTCAGCTTAGGCTCTTGATTGAAGACAGAAACTCAGTTTGCTGCCTGCTGATGCATGGAGCAAACAAGAACTGCACCCAGAGAGTCAGAGTCCAGACAGTGCTGGGGCACCACTGTGTTCTCTCCTGCCCACTTTGCCTGTCTTTGGTTAATTGTTGCAATGATATTTTGACATGGGCCCTAAAATAATAGTTCAAATACCATAAAACTATGGACTTTTCAAAGCCTGGCTCTTCATGCAATTTGCCTCTTCCCCATGGCAAGCAGTTTTGCTAAATTAAATCCTCAAGCAAACATTGTACTGACCCCACTGGGAGCCATCTTATTATAAAAACTGCAAAATTGCCCAGTATGTTTTTTGCTGCAACATATCTAGATGTTTCCAATAAACACCCATTTCAGATTTTCCTTTTTTTTTCTTATTTATATGAAATTTGTAGCTATAGTAAAGTATGAGGTACATGCATGAGTTCATGCTCACATGAGATTGTTATACAAACCTCACAGTGCAGGAATTCAGCTGGGATGAGTTTTTGTTGACTAAGCCATTACAATATACCCTACCAATCTTTGTTCTCTTTGCCAGATATCTACCAGTGTTGAAAAAACCCCAACTTGTATAAATACCATAGAATACTGAAACTGAGTCAGAACTATTTGGATATCCTTGTCTGTATTTCTATGAATGCTAAGTTGCCAATTTCAGAGAATACAACTTGTAATAACATCTAGAAAAAAACCCTGCTCTTGGGATTTCCAGGCCTGATAGCTCTGTTAAGTGGATGCTGCCAGTTCATATCTTTGACTTTTTATTTTGGTCTCTGGCAGCTCCTAAGATTTTGGACCTTCGTGTAGTCTAGAACTGATATGACAGATCTGGGAAGATATGGGAAGAGGCACTTGCATTTTGTGGAAATGAAGAGATTATTTTATTTGCTATCTAATCCTGCTCAGGATCTTAGCAGTATGTAACTTAGTCAATTAATGGAATAAATGCAATGAAAAATGCAATATTTCATTCCTTCCAGAAGTTATTGCAATTCTGCCACCCCATGTGTATTGTTTAGACTTCCGAAAATGTCTTTTGTGCCATGCTGTATATGCTTGTGGCTCCCTGCAAATAATTAGCAATAGAACAAGGTAATTAGAGCAGGATTTCATAAGCAAAGGTCTAAACTTACTCTATGGAAGAGACTAACTATCTAAGCTGAATGATGAAGGTTTTTTAATAATGTTCCCAGTAAGAAAGATTGACAGCGTTCAGTGCCTTTCTTTTTGATATCCTTTTTCTTATCCAGTTTGCTTTGTGTTCATTTATGGCTTCCACAGTCAGTTGAAACTGAGTCTGTCAAGCTGTATTTTCAAGGAACTAGAATGCAAGCAGTGTTGGAAGTTTGGTTTGTGCTGTTCATGTTTTTTTTTCTGAACACGTGCTTCTTTTGTCTGCTTGAGTTTGTTTAGTTTTACTTTGTATTGCCTTTCCCTCTGCAGTCAGCCCTGCCCTCGTGGATTCCTGCAGCCTTCAAGCAAGACATTTCAGAAGAAGACTGAGAGAAGCCAGGGTGCTTTGATACTTCTTTCCTTGCCCTGACTCTTCCACACCCGAGTTCCATCTGGCACAGGAGCCTGGACTGTGGGAAGTTGGCTGCCAACTGTTGAGAGAAGTTCTGGGGATGCCCTAAGCTGGTGCAATACAAAGAAGTTTTTTGAAGTCTTGATTTCACTTTCTTTTAAGTGTGTGTATAAACCCAGGTCAGACTGGAATTGATCTACAGTAGAACTGACTGAAAAACAAACTGAAAAAGACAACTATTTTATTTATTTCGATATTTAAAAAAGAAGTGCTGAAGTTGCACAGTATTTTTGTTTGAAATACATTTTACTTCAAATTTTAAATGCAATTTTGTGAAGACATGAAATTTTAAAAAGCACTTACTGTAAAATAAAGACTGAATATTTACTTTAAGGAAAAACCTTTTTTAAAATAATGAAAATAAAGGTCAACTCTGCTCCCTCTTTTACTTTAAAGAAGCCATTCATACATGTGCTGGGTATCTTTGTGTTTTGAAAGTTGGATGTGGTAAGTGAAGATTGTTCTGGTTTATTTTCTCCTTAATAATGGTATCCTGTTAGATGCTCAAAACTTACTTTGCTGTACTGTTAGGCACAAATCTGAACAAAAACTGTCAGTGTAGTGAAGACCAGGCTCAGTGGCTGAATTTTTTTGTTACCAGATTTTGTGTCCATTTCAAAGGACTGTCTTCTCCCAGTAGGATTGATGTGTCTCTTCTGCATGGTAAAAGAGGTTTGCTCTTGAGCAACTCTGTGAAATACTTCTGCTGAAAGAGGGGTTTACGAATTGAAAACAGCTCTGTTCAGTTTTGTATTATTTTTTGCTTTGGTAATTCCACAGCTGATTGTGAGTTGGCTGTAAGGGAAGTATCTAAACGTTAGATGCTCTCAGCATGGATCTTGCTGTCAAGGATGATGTCACATGTAGAAAACTTGCTTGCTTCAGCCCTTTCTGAAGTGGTAGAGGACTTTGAAAAGCATACAGGTGCAACCACGTCTGCAATAAACAACAGGGGTTACTATGCAGGAGAAAAAGATGAGTTCCCACAGCTGCAATCCTAAGTTGTCCTGTGAGGCAGCAGGGAGGGATGGTCACATCCCAAATCATGCATTGTTAGGCATTTTCCCAGTGAAAAAGGTGTTCTTCTTCACACAAGCACCGGAGGGTTTTGTTGGCCACCAGATGTGCTCGCAGTGGGGAGCACAGCTCTGCTCAGTGTCATGTGTGATGCAGTCTAGGAGGGATGCAGGATAGCCTTGTGTCCTAGGAGAAGAGTATTGCACTTGGCTCTGTCTGGCACCCCTGTAACAGAGGACAAGCAAACAGGGCAAACTACACCAACAATTATTGGGATTGACCCTCAGGGTATAGGCAGAAAAAAAAAGTAGTTTTGTTAATGTGGCTTATGTTGGCTTTCAGAAAGAAAAGACTATGTCTACAAAAATGCATGCTGACTAGGTGAAGCTGACAGAGAACCTGATACTGTGTTGTGTTTCCTGCACACCTAGAACACAAACTCACCTCATTGAGAGGTTTCCATGTGTCAGTAGCAGCAGCTTTTTTACTCTTCTCCCTTTCCCTTCTCCCACTTCTTCCCAGATTAAAACATAAAGTCAAAAATAACCATGTAAGGTAGTCCTGCTCCAACTAAATTAAATGACAGTTTGTGTCCTAATTGGGCTCTTTAGCAGGATGGGTTTGCTTTGCTCACGTTGTTGATTTCTAAACTTGCAGTGGGGAACTGCCTCTAGAGAAAAAAAATTCATTTCATCAAAATATAAGACGCACAACTGTAATGAAGATTTGAAAACTGTAGGGTCTGTGTTCAGTTTGTGTAATATTCCTTCCAAATAAAAGTTCTGCTTCCAGCATCCCTACTGTATATTCCTCTGTAAATATTACTTTCCCAAAGTAATTCCAGAAAGTCTTTTTTTAGTGCAAATAATCTTCTTTTAAAAAGACATTGTTGAGTAACATATATGTACATTTACTTTTCTAAGCTCTCCATTGTTTCTAATACTCTCTTTGAAGCTTAAAATAAAACTTCCTCCTCTATTGATTTTGTTTCCCTTTTCCATTTTGTAAATTACGACTTTTGTCCCCAGATTTTGTTTTGTATTTCCTAATGAACTATGACATTAACGAAGAATTATCTTCATTTTTCTCTTTTACTTTCTCTTCTCCATTCATTGGACTGCAGAAAATGGTCCTGTTGCTTGCTATAGTAAAGGTAGGCAGGAAATTAAAAAGTGCTTCTGTATAGGACTCATTATAAGAGTGTTTTCTATCATTTGGTGATAATAGAGGATCTTCCTAAACCTGTTTGTATTTTAATAGCCTTCTTAATGAGTTTAGGAGAGTTGCATTAAGGTAGTTTGCAGTCAAAGGTGGAGTCTAAGCTGTATGATAGCTGTTTGCATGGATTTTAGTGACATTGCCTTAAGGAGTCCTGCCCCTGCCTATGCTGTTTCCAGTCCAGGCACTGGAGTAACTGGAAGCTGTGGTTCCCTTTGCATTTCACAGTGCTGGCATGAACCTTCCCTTTCCCCTTACATGTATTAGATTAATCATATGGCTGTATAGAATGAAAAGAGAAAGATTACTGTTTCAGATTAGATGCTATCTTTTTAGGAAGATTATAAAAAGATATCTTTTTCTCTTTTTTTAAGAGGTCTGCGCATGACCTCTTCCCTAATGTGTTATTTTGTATAAAGCTCCTTTATACAAATGGGCTCCTACCTGCATGATTCTTAACATCTGTGTGACAGACTGTGTGTCTTTGTGGCAGATAATTAACTACTCTTGTTCTTCTTTTACAGCCTTTCCCTATAAAATTTTATTTTTCACAGGTGTAATTTAAATTTCCATTAATGTTTTGGTTTTCCACTCTTTCTTTGGGTCAATACAACTTGAAAACTTCCCTGCTTGCCTTCAGACCTTATCTTTACCTGTGCAGGGCCTTTGGCCGGTTCATTGGAGGAAGAAGGAAACAAAAAGGCAGTTTCAGCTACCTTTGCTGTCACTGTGGCTCTTTGTAACCTGTTTGGGATCTGATAGAGCAGCTCATGGATTCCTTAGTGGATTGTCCTCAGCTGTTCTGTGGCTGAAGTCTTTCCTTCCTTTTCGCTTCTTGTGCACTGGGCACCAGAGGCAGCTGAAAAGGTGGGGCAGGTGCCAGCTATCTCTGAGCCATGCTGACAAGGCAGCTGTGACAGTTTCCTTAGAGTGCACACAGAGGGATCGGATTGCTGCTTTTACAGCCCCCCCTAGATTCTTCCATTTTCCCTTTGTAATTTGATTTCAGATACTCCTACAGCTATCTGAGCTGCAGGCTTAGAGAACTTCTTTTTCGTAAGGATTTTATAGGGGCAGGTATTCCTTTCCTACCTGAAAGCAGAGAAGGGAGGGGAGGGTTCGTGATGGCTCCTGGTCTGTGCTGCTGTGTCTGTTCTTCTCGAAGCTCCTCTTGAGCTTTCTGCTCTGCTGGAGAGGACAGAGACCTAGACAGAGGTTGGACTGAGGGTAAAGCTGAATACTGACAAGGGAAGGGAAGGAGAGAGGAAGGAAGGAAGGAAACTGTTTGTGCCATCTGTGCAGTAGGTCATCTCCCATTCTAACATCCATGGTCATTTTCATGGTCCTCAGTGTGATGATGCAGAGTGCAGAGCGACACATTTCTGCTAAGGTGGCCAGGAGTGAATGTGTATGTTGAAATTGGCCTTTATGGATATCTCTTAACACTTTGTTTAGATGAATGGGATCCTTCCCACCACAGCAGAGCTGTTGTTACAGGCTGTCAGACTCCAAGGAATGTCTCTACATAAGTCCTATTACTTGGAATATTTTTGTGCCTTTTTTGTGCCTTTTTTTTTTTTTTTAAGCCACAGGTTTGGAATTAGAAATGTTAAAGAAAAAAAAAATTAGATTTGCAGAAATTATCTGAACAGATTTATGCTGACAAAAATAGATCTTATTTTCCTGTTTGGAGAATGGCTCTTGCCAGTGAGAGTGAGGGATGGCAGCAGGAGGGACTGAAAATGTCTTTCAGCACTGCAGCAGTTAATGGATGCCCCCAAAGCTGTGTTTCCCTGCACTGAGACTGAGCTGAAGGCTGGCATGGCTGAGGGCTAGAATCCTGTTTTCTCTGGGTGGAGTGAAAACAGCATCAGCTAATTTGCTTTGGCCTAAACTAGAATATTGCACTGGTTTAAGATTTATTCCAAATTTGTGCCTGCAATCAGAAAAAGAAAACTGATTAAATTTGCATCTTGGATTTGTGAGCCCTACTTGTATTTAAATCCATCAGCCTATAAATGATAAAGAAAATCCATAACACTTTCTCTCTAAACCCAAGCTTTTAATTCTCATTAGCAATGACACAGACTTCTCTGTACCCCATCCCATCCCTGGTGTTGAAGATGGACAAGTAAAACCTCAGCTACATAAGGCATGTATAGCAGAGCACATAAGCAAGGACTACTGCCCTTAGCTTTGGCTGGGTGTGTCCAAACCGTGGTTTGATGTTTTTAAGACCTCCATTATCCTTTGCAAAATATTGTATAAAGATCGTATTTTATTTGCTGCGCTGAAGCTGGACATTTGCCACAGTTAAACCCTAACTTTGATTTTAATTACATGAGAGCCATCCATCTGTGGCACCTCACCAGTATATTTCTGAAGACCTAACTACATTTTCTGCTGTTTCAACAAATGCTCTTGCAGTGTGTGTCAGAAACTTCTACTATCACATCTGTTATTTCAAGATGTTTTGTCTTTACAGCCTGTAATTCTTCATGATTCCATGGTGGGTGAACCATGATGGGAGAAGGATGGCATTTACCTTCATGAAAGCACAGATTTCTGGAGCACAGTGTTGTGGCTAATATTGTCATCCATAATTAGAAACAGGTTTGCTTCATGTTGCCTAAGGCAGCTGTGGTAACTTGGAATGATCTACAAGCCAACCATGGCACTGTTAAGGAAAAGGCAACATGATCTGAACACTGAAGTTGGGTAGTGGGCTGAAGCTCTTGGAACTTCTGCTGCCTGAGAGAGCGTGCAGAGGGTGCTTCTTTTTTGCCAGCTCAGCTGATGGAGGTACCTTTTGAGTAGGAACAGACACAGCCTCTCTTCAATGTCTTAAAACTGAGTGGTTTGGGGTTTTTTGGAGTAAGGTTTAATTTCTCAGTGCTGCTCATTTTCCATAACCAATTGTCAGTGAAACCTAGTTTATATCTAGGTTTGCATAGGTGTTAAGAGTAGTTTTTTTACTTGGACTGAAGCCTCTTCCCATTATGTTTCTTCAGTGTTTGCTGTTAAGTGTCCTCATGTCAGTGACTTCATTGTGGATTGCAGGAAGTGAATGAAGATGACCAAATTTTTCGATACAGCATTCTTTTTTGGAAACAGAATGGAGATTTTAAGTAATGCTGGAGGTAGTTTTGTCAAGCATTGCTGCAGATTTAGCTTGCTATTTTGTATTTCTTTCTGTAGCCAGCAGCCATTAAATTCTTCATAGGATGATTTCAGGAATCACTATTGAGGCCAACTCCCCAAGGTGAGAGGAAGTCATTGGATGGGAAATAGTGGAAAGCTGTCCTGTCACTAAAGGAGTATTTTTTAGTGTTAACCAGTGTGACATAGCTTTAAAACTCGTGTAGCACTTTGTGCAGTAGAGTTTGCATGGAATGGTTTTAAGTCTATGTTCAAGAAATTAATTTTCCCCTGTTGGTACAAATCATAGTTGCCTCACATCAGTGCTCTGCTGGGAGTGGCTTAAATATGTGAAACAACACTAAAGTCTTTCCAGCCCTTTCCTCAGGCTCAACAACTTCTTTTACAGTAGAGTGAATTCTGGGTCAGAAGTCTCATCCATTGCTGGAATATCTGGACTTTGGATTCTCAGAAAGAAGGCTCCAGATCTTTCTATATTGACTGTGTCTCTGAATGTGTCCATCAGCCTAGGGGCTTAGGATAGTTTTTAACTGTCCACAAACTCTCTCTAGGTTGAATTTGCTGTGGTACTGTTCAAGAATGCAGATGGTCCAGAGTTGTGTATTCCTTCATCTGGAGAGAAGGACCTTCCCTGGCTTAGGGGACTTCATTTCCCTTGCAGCCTCTTCATTATCTAGCTCTCCTAGACCCTTTCCTGACTTCCATTAAGGGTGAGACCTTACAAGTACTTAGTGAGCTGAAAGAATGGAGATGAATTTCCTACGATCATCCACAGCCATTATATTCCTCTGTGACTGTTTACATATTTACAGTCTGGAAATATGTGAAGAAGAATTAGTCCCCAGGAGGCTCAGTGCAGCTATCACTGAGAATTGCCAGACATCTCGTGGGTGGTGGGGTCCCAGCTAACAAGTGAACATTGCAACTGTTAACAGTTAAAGGATTTGGGGTACCCAGAGCCTGGTCAGACCAACCTGTAGGAGAGGATTTCCCAACTTCCCGGCCATTAACAGAACCACAGAGCAACAGTCCTGCTGGCCAGTGGAGCAACCAATTAAAAGCAGGGTCAGAAGAGTCGCAGATTATTGTAGTACTGTGGGAGGTCATTTCCTTTAATTAAATACAATAATATTCTACTTTTGTATAGGCTTTGTTAAATTATTCCTTTGGTGCTGAAAGATAGCAAGACTAGTGAACTGTTTAATGAGGGACATTAGTCCCTAACTAATGGAAGTAGCTGATTTCTTGTTTAATCTGATGAGGTATTTAGCAGCTATGAGTTATTGGTTGTGTAGGTTAAAGCAGCACTACTCACTTGTTACAGGTTAAGGAATGGCCAGGACTTTGACTTGACTAATCTGGGGTGGAAGGTCTGGTGAGCTCTAAGAAAAGAGATCATGGATTTTAATCAGGTGGTCTTCCACTGGGAAAAAAAAATCCTACTGTTTTAATCTCTGGCAGCATTTTGTTGGACATTTACTCAAAAAGGCCATTGAAACTGAACTGAAAAATACCATGGTGAGGATAAAAGATTTTGGTTTGATTCGAAATGAAACACAATCTCTCCTTCTCAATGAAATGACCCTTTCCCACTGCCAACTGTGCACAGGCTTGAATGAAACATTTCATTTGTGTCTATTTTTTCTCTTTCTTAAAAACAATTCCCTTGAGTTCACTTTTGAAGCAAGGTTCTGCTCCAAAATGAAAGTCCAGCTTCTTATTTGTGAGACACTGGTACACAATGTCTCAAACTTTCTGAAAATCAGTTTTTTGCCCTACCACCGCTTAATCCTTTCTTCCCTTCCCACTTACTTTTGACTGAAACTACTTTGTTCAAATTCACTCCTTCACTCAGATGTTTAGAACACCTTGAAACTGCATTTTTTAGAGAGTAAACAAAAACATTTCCCTCCCTCCTACCATGCTCATACTTATGCTCTCCAGCATGTGATTATAGCACTTACTTCCCTCTAGATACTGATGTTGCTGGGAGTTTGGTGGGGAAGCAAAAACTGGCTGCCTCGTTGATGAAATCTCTATTGAAACTTAAAAATTCCTAACCAAACAGGGGCTTTAACTGACAGAGAAGGGGAAAAAATCAGTGTTTTCCAGCTTCTGGCACTGCATTACAAACAATGGAGAGTGTGCATGGGGATCACTGCCTGTTTGGCAGCTGAAAGGGATTCCTTAACTCAACAAGGGACTGAAGTAACTTGCTCCAAATTGGTCTTGTTTGTGTTGAGTGAGGCAGTTGTACTTATGTCTGAATATACATTCACATTAACAGCAGTGTAAATTATGCTTCTGTGAGAAAGACAGACCTCTTGCATTTTCAGCATGTTCACATCCATTATCGGTCATTTACCCACCATGTGCTGAATATCTTTACGTACATGGTATGTGGTTACCTCATGTAAGAGCAACGAGGTCACGTCTATGCAATGGCATGGTGTCTTCTGCATAGTTAAGTCTCTTTAATATTAAAATTACGACATTTAAAGAATTTCTCTGGAGTTTGCCATTTGATTTGAAATTTCTGGAACTGTGCTGGCAGAGAATTACTTTAGAGTCATTCCTTAACCTTTCTAGAAAGTTAGTCCAGAGATTAGTAATACTCTCTCGTTTTCCCCTTTCCTTTCCCCAAATTAATCAGCTTATCCTGTTTCCAAGTGACAGTTGCGTTTATGAGATGTCTGTTCCGTGACTCATGGGTGAAATCACCTCTGAAGTTCTCCCCACAGTCCTTGATGCTTGAGGAGGACCACAGTGGTGCGGTGGGGTTGTCTTGATGCTCTCTGAAGTGACTGGGTGAGCATGGCCTGTGTTTAGTGAAGAGGTGTCCATGTCACCACACATCACCTTGGTCGTGCTCTCCTGCGGAGTCCCAGCAAGCCTCTGTCCGAGTGCTCAGGGGAAACTGCTGCCACTGGCTCGGGTTAGACACCCTTTGTTGGGTCAGTGTGAAAACTCTGCAATCTTTTCAAATGCTGCCTTGATCTCATGGGCAGCGCCAGGCATCCCTGCAGGCATGCTGCCATCTGTGGCTGTGTTAGCGGGGCAGTTTAACGCCACAGGTACTGGGGAAGGACCAGGTATTTGGACAGCAAATGTGGGTTCAAGCAGGTGGCAGAGTCCTTGTTCATGTTAAAGAGAGGGGAGGAGGGGCAGCGCTGATATCTTGTTTTATGGGGGGATTTAACAAAGGCACTGTGCTCACTGAAGGCTTTTCAGGCTGCCATTTCCCTAGCATTTCAAATACCACCCCACTCCCCTCATTATAACTGGGGATTTTGGTTCTCCCAGGGGGGAGGAGATGTTCTAAATGGGCTGCCAGGGAGGTGGATTTAATGCACTAGGAAGAGCTGGCTCCACCAAGTTAAAAAGCAAAACAAAACCCAATCCTCCATTCCTATTTTTAGTGTTTATGACCAAGTATTTTTGCTTGGTTGCTCATTTTGAAAGGGTTTAGTGAGCCTGCCAGTTGATTGAAAGCTCTGTGGTGTGTGAGCTGGCCTGGCTGGGGAGCCTGCAGTGCATAGCGACGAGGTCGGAGCTGTGCCGGAGGTTTTTTTCCACTGCAGTTTGTTGAAGGGTAACGAAAATGTCCCCGGGGCAAAGGGGATGTTGGCTTTCCAGGTTGTGGTGATTCATCTTGCCTGGATAAGCAGTCTTTCTCCCACTCCTGCCTTTTCATCTCCATCTACCTCACCCCCACTTCACCGTGCAACCCAATGAATGCAAAGCCAGCCCCTCTCCACGCTGGGGTTTTGCTGGGGGTCTCTGGCAGCAGCCCCGGTGAGCTGCACCGTCTGGGCAGCATTAGCATGCAGTGCCTGTCCTCCTGGCCAGTTCATGTTCTATAAATGGGTTTATTCTCGTTATTAGGAGCGATGTCCCCGGCATATGGAGCCCGTGCGGTGCCTGCAGGCAGGTTTCCTTCCTGTTGGTGTTGGTAAGCAGCCCAGGAGCCTCCTGGCAATTAGCAGATCGTTACCCATAATGCAGCACGCAGCGATGCAGCCTGGTGGTTTTTCTGGAGGTCACCCTGACCTAATTCACCCCCCGGAATTGTACAGCGCTGGCATGACTTACCAGTGCATTAACAAGCTGATGCTTCAGTACAAGGTTATTTCAGTGCTCCCACGTTATTTTTCTTAGGCAAGGAATAGCCATTTTGTCTAGCGGCCAACAGTGGTTAATAGGGGCTGCTCTGGAAGAAGAGGGAGCCGAGTGCTGGCTGGTTTTGCGAGGAGACCTCGGGGCATGTGGCATCTCCTGTGGCTTTACGGCGGGGCACTGTTCCTGATCCCCCGGGTCGCAGATGCGCAGGGCTCGGTTCGCCACCGCGGCTCTGCCTTAGCACGGCGTGTTTGCGGTGAGGAGAGCTGCGTGTGTCAGGTGTCCCGAGTCGCCACGGCTCGGCTGCAGAGGGACGGGCCTGTGCCCCAGATCTGCCCCAGCCCAAAGCCCTGCGAGGTATGAAATGGAGGTGCAGATTTCAGCCTGTCCCAGGCGGTTTTGGAAGGGCGGGCGTGCCTGGCCGGAGGGGGACACCCACACAGCAGCAGAAAGCCTGGCAGGGCTCATCCTCCCTCTGGCAAACCTGAACACAGAGCAGAGGGCCTGGCTGCAGCATCACCAGCCCAAATCAGGGTGCTCTCCCAGGGCAATGATTTGTGTGCACCAAAGTTAATTGTTGGCAGTTTTTAGAGACTTTTAAAGTCTCTAATTTGTTTATTTATTTTCATTTCTCCCTGCTAAGATACGTATGGCTGGATTGTGCATGCTGAGAAAGGGGTGTGTACTCAGGGAGAGGCACACACAAACCTAATGCAGTAAAACTGTTTTAAAACATTTCTCAAGCATTTTTCCTGTAAGATATGGGGCATCACCACGGGGATGGTGTGTAGGGAGTGATTTGACTGACAAACCATTAGGAAGCCCAGAATAACTCAGTCCTGGCTTGTCCCTTTGCATGCTCCAGAGGTCACCCGTGAATCCTACCCAGTTCCTCCTGCCACTCTGTGCCAGACAGAGTTCCACTGCCTTGTCCACAGCTGATCTCCCTGGGTGCACGTGGCTCTGTGCACACACATTGGTGCACACTTCATTTGGTTTATGCACGAGTGGCCTGAGCCAAGCTTTGCTCTTCATATATCCTCTGTAACCCAGGCTCCTTATCCCAGCTGATGCTCTTGATGCTTAAAATGGTTTCAGAGGAAATTATGCAGCGTTGTAGAGTCAAAGCTGTGCATGAGTAGAGCTGATGGGTGGACTTTCCTCAGGCAATGAAATTTTCTGGAGAGTGCCTGGAGATGAGGGGTCTTTTGCCAGGAGCTTCCTCCTTTGCTCCCTGTGCCCTTTGGTGCTTGCATGGCTAAAGGAACAGCAGGGCAGTGCGGGAGAGTGAGCTGCAAGTGCTACCTGCCCCACACCACCATTTTATAGCTTCCCCAAGATCCCTGGCCTTGCTTTCAAACACAGGTCTGTCCTGCTTTCTCCAATTACACCTGCCAAACTGCAACTGCGGTTGAACCACTGCCATTTAAACAGGGGTTTTGTTTGTCCCTTGGGTGAACAACTGAAGTGGGCTCTCTTGTATCAATGCCAAAAGCTTGAGCAATTGCTTGCGATTTATATAAGTTCTTCCACCTGAACTGGCAGTACTGAGAAGCAAACCACCACCTCCAGAGTGCAGCTGGCCACCAGTCCTGGTGCTAATGCAGCGGAGTGCCCCTTCTCTTTTTGTAGGCTCAGTTTTAGCTCTGTCCATGCTGGCCAGAACAACTGTAGGGCCAGAAAATGAAATAATAGGAACTATAAGCTCTTCTACAGCTGAGTGGTTTCAGAGATCCATCAATTATTAAAGGCATTAATTCTTCCATGATTACTGGCACGTTGTGACTTATTAGAATAGAGGAGAGTTGGTCTCTGACCAAATCAGACTGACCAGACTATTCAGTGAAACCGCTGAGTCCTTTTGGACTCACTTCTTTAGCAGAGTTGGCAGTGCTAGAACACACTGGGAGAAACAGCTAGGTTTTCTCACTTCAGTCAGGACACAGAAATTCACAGTGGTGATATTTCCTCCTCCGTCTGATAATAATAAACCCCAATGTGGTGCCTAGGAGACTTTCTTTTGTTTCTTTGTATGTTTTTCTGAAGAAGCTGGATTCAGCGGGGCCATGTACTGAAGGGGGTGAGACAAGAGCTCTTCACCTGCAGCCTCCCGCATCTACCCGTGTCCTGGCTGCCAGGAAAGCTGTTATATTTTTCTGTAATGAAATACTCCTGCTTCTCCATATCACAGAGATAGTGCGGCAGGTGGTGCCTTGGATCCTCACCCCACGAACACTTTGGAAGGCTTCTGTTCATGAGTAGGTCCATTTGAGCAGGCAGGCGTGTGTCTCTACACTGTAACACCTTCACACTGCTGCATGGGAAGGGCCAGGAAAATGCCAGGAGAGCTCCCCAACCTCATCCCTTAGGAATGTTTGGTTTTTTCTGAGAGTTGCAGCTTCCTGAGCCCTGAGATTCTGGCAGAGCCAAGCCCTTCAGTGTGCTTGGATAGTCTGAGTTTCTAAGGTCCTTTTCTAATCCAGCTGTTGTTGACACTGCATATCTGTAAGCATGCCTTCTTAGACAGACAAATGAGGGGTACCTTTTTAAATCATAACCATAAAATCATATCACTTGTTAGAATTACAAGTTTCCCTTCTTTTGTACAGGTAATGGTAATAATTCTGTCTAACAATGGCAGTGGCCACAACAAACCTTATTCAATCTTAGGAGGAGGAAATTACGCATTTTCTTTGCATGTAAACTTCTATTATTTGGATGGGGCTCCTGTGACATAGGCCATTATAACTGTAATATGTATTTATAGTTGTTTAAAGACCTGAAAGTTTATGGAATAAATCTGACACCATATAGCCAGGAGGCCTGTGAGTTTTCATCATGCTATTGATTAAAAAGCCCACCCCTACACTGTGAAGATAATGGAAAGAATTAGAAACTGGGTAAAAATTCCCTTTATTCTGTATAAATAATTTCACATTTGTTTTTAAAAAAGAGTGTTTGCTTATTTTTTGTTCCTCAAGATAATCTCTGCCTTTGTTTGAAAAAGGTTATTGATTGGATTGTTAACTTAAATAGTCTGTGGCGGGTGTGACAGAGCACATGGCTGCAATTAATCTTGCAATGCAGAATCCATTATTGAAAAAGCACTAATGAGCCATTCTAAGGCCTTCACTGGTCACAGAGCGCCTGGAAGCAGCAGATTGCTCCTGCCCTTTAATGTCAGTTTTGGTCTTCAGTATTATACAGCCAGTGTAAGCAGAAGAGATTTTTAGATACTTTTAGGGTATTTATGCTAAAATTATCTTTCCCATCATCCTGCAATTGTACCAGGTGCAGGATACAAGAAATGGTCTCTGAATGTGCTCACCTCCCCACTCCTCCGACTAGATGTCTGGTGGACATAATGTACAATTAAAGCCAGTGGCATGTGAAACACTAATGTCACTATAAATTATGGTCTCGGTCTCAAAGTTCAGATCCAGAGGAGAGTTTTGACAAAGGTGAGGGAGCTTTCAGACCTGATCTACACTTTAAAATATTGTTTTAAGACAAAGGCATGAGCTGTTGAAAACCTCACTGCAACGGAGACTTTTATTGTCTCTGTTGTTTATAGCTCTTGCAGCATAGCAAAAGTTTAGGTAGAGAATAGTTATGGTAGATTAGAAACCGTCAATGTTAACATATTGCCTTCTCCTTCAACAGAACTGCTCCCAGGGTGTATTTTAGAGGTCTGCCTATTGACTTCGGTGACACCATAAATATGTGTTACTTCCTCCCCCTATTAGATCTGCAGAGCTGATACACACTTGTGAGAGTGATCCAGGGTTTCCCAGGGTGGAGCCACCACCTGAATTATTAACTGAGTTTCAGCTGCAGACTGTGCTGCACACCTTAGCCACAGCAAACACTGTTCATCACACAATTAGGTGAAATAAGACTTTCTCCGTCTTAAACATATAGCAAGGAGACTTTCAGCTCTCTGGCTTGCATGCTACTGCAGTGTCCATAACTTGAATCACGTTTTGGACTGCTCTGTGTGCAAAATATCATTGTGGCCTGAACTAGCCTTTTTTTTTTTTTTTTCTTTAAGGAAAAAAAGGGAATTTGAATCTACCTGTAGTAGCTTGCCACATGCAGCTGCAGGACTTTGTGTTCAGGTATTCTGACACAGAAGGAATGCTAAGGAGTTCTGTGATATGGAGCAGGGATGGTGTTCACTAATACTGCCTCAGGAAGTCTTGGATGTGTGAATTTTCTCATAGCACGTAAAACACTAGGTTTTGAACAAAAGTAGCAGGAAAAGAAAGAGATTGTGAAGAAGGGGAAACCAGGGAGGAAAGGAAAGAGAATTTTAGTATTTTGAGTATCTAGTGGCATGCTTGCTATATACTACAGTGCCTCACCATGCTGATAGCATAAGTAAAAATAGCCTTTCCAATGACATTAAGCTGGGGTCATGGTACCACAAGGAATGTTGCTTAATGTGAAAGAGCATCTGACTTAGAGGCTGAAGAAAGACATTATTTTTGCCTTACACATGATATAAGCCCTGGGCTAACAGAGAGCAACCTGCAGCTATGCAGACTCGACTCTTGTAGTCACAGTACTTGGAGAGAGAGCCTAATCGAGTGAATGAATTGGTACGTTCTTGCAAAATATGTCTGCATTGCTACTAAAAAGAAACCACTGTGGCCCTCTTTCTACTCCTAATTTTTCTAAGGAATCCTCAGCCCACAAGAGACTATTTCTTTTAGGCTTGTGGTAGGTGTGGTTCTTAAGAAGTGCTCTGCAACACAGGTAGGATGCATCACTTCAAGGATGAGGGACCACTGATGTGAGATGCCACACAGGAGACCTGCAGAGGTGTTTTTGAGGCAAATGAGGAACAAAACAGTCAAGACTGATAGCTGGAAGAGAGCAGGAATGGCTATGAAGGGACAGAGATAAAATAGTGAAGAGGACCTGACCCTCATGGTGTGTTTAAAAGGGAAAGTCTTCAGCTGGAGTCTGTGGAGCCTCTGCAATGAGCAATGTGTGTACACAGGCAAGTGAGCACATGAAGATGTGCATGCATTTAGCTGGGATTTATGTCTGTAAGTTTGATTCCATTCTTTCTGTTTCTTTTCAAATGTGACTGAAGCTGTTTAACTCTCTGACTAATTCACCTCCCTATATGAGTTGTTTTTTGTGATATATTCCAGCAGTGTACAACTCTCTGCTGTTGGGATGAATTCCTCCCTGATGTGCACATTTTCCACTTCCATTTGCACATGGCACATTTGTTCTATTTACTGGTGTTGGAAAAAGGTTTGCATTCAATGTAAATCAGATCTGGAGGAACATTTCAGTGTCATGTCAGGTTCTGTTTGTTTGGTCTAGTTTGGTCCTATTATCTTATTGGTGTGGTCCTCTCAGCAAGAAAAGGTATCTTGGCACATCTCCTTTTGCTTAGTTGCAGTTTCAAGGTCCCCAGAACTTTAGTTGGTCCACTGTAAATCTCAGTAAATCTGTCACTTCTTTTGTGCTGACATTTCAAGGGCTCCAAAACCCTGTGATCTTCTTCGCCCATCTGAGCTCATCAGTATTGTCAAGATGTTTCTTTCTTCAAAGGCTTAAGAGTGATATGAGCAATTCCATTGATCCCTCCTTCTCTAGATATGTCCTTTATTTTCTATTCAATTTCTTTAATAATTATGCAGACACATTTCTTTGCTGGACAGGCTTAGTTGTTGTATCACAACCATGCAAATATACCTGGAGAACAAAAATTCTTATTAGAGCATTTGGTGGTATCATGGACACATAAAAGAAATATATTCCCTAAAGCATTACTTCCTTATCCAGCAATGCTCAGCAGCTCTTTGCTTCACTAGCTGGAAATACAGAAACTTTTTGTAGGGTGGTGATGGGCGCTGTGATGACCCAGCAAAATATTACCGATAGGTCTGGTAATGAAGATGACACATCTGTGCCCACATCTACCATAGACATGCCTTTTTTTTCTTATTGGAGAAACAGCCTTTCTTTCTCCACTCTTAAAAAGGCACTTAGCCTGGTGGAAGTGGAAAAGATTTTTTCCAATCCGTTGGTTGTAGTCTAAGAACAGCAGATCAGGTAGAGGTGAAAAACCCCACGCAACTTATGGTGCCAGTTTCTAGAAGAAGCTGGATGTGCATTCCTGTGTTCCTAGTCTTTCTGGAGATGAGCAGTTGACTCTCCCTGCCCTGACTATGCACAGTGTTAATGTTTAAGTGTGTCAGAGAAGGATTCTAAATATGGGGCTTTCCAAGAAGGCAGGCAGGAGCTTATTGCAGGCGACTTAGGCAATGTCTCAGCCAGGTAAGGGTGGTTTGGGAGTACAGTACTTTATTTCAGCGGTGTATTTGTCTCGTTTTGTTTTGCAGAAGGAACACTGATCCTACCTTTGGTTTGTTTGTTTGTTTGTATTTTCCCCTCCAGAAAGCCCATTGCTGACCCTGCTACTGTGATACCGCTGTTTTGCAAAGCTGAAGTCGACACGCATGTAGGGGCGGGGGTTGTAACTGGCAATTTGTCCTTCCTGATTAGATGTGACTGTTCTGCTAGCTTTCCCTTCTTTATTCCTTTCATTTAGTTCATTGTGGGAGTTGGCTTGGGTTTTTTTTTCCTTTTGGTTTCCTGTTTTGATCCTGGAAGGTTAGCTGTGCAATTTGGTTTCTTCTGTGCCAACCAACTTTAGTGGCAGAGCTCTTAAAAAAATTAAAAGCTATATCCTTCCATCCCGTCTTGCGTCTTCCCTGTATGCTACTGCTTCCATTTAAGCAAAGTTTACAGAATTGCTCCACCCATTTGGACACCAGGAAAGGAAGCTGTGAAATGGAGAATAACCTCATTTCTACCAGGTCCTTCGTTCCGGTTGAAACAACGCTAATTGAAACCGTAGTCCAATTTCTATTAAGACGGATGGTCTATCTCTGAAATTGGGTTTGTTTCTGATTTCATCCTTGTTCTTGTTTTCTTTAAAAAAAAAAAATAAATCCCCACAAAAACCATCTCAAAGCCAAACCATTTTTAAGAGCTCTGAATAAAACTGCTTTGCCAATGGGGAATGGGTGGAGATGACTCTGATTTTCTCTTGTGCCCGGCAGCGAAAGGGTTAATGCCTGCTTTCCTCTTTGGTATCCGTTAGTTGCAGCCCATGTTGTGATCAGTCCATGTCCATGTGTGTTTTGTTCCCAAATTTAATGCCGGTTAATTAACAAGCAATAAGTGAGCCTTAACAATGACCGTTGTTTCCGATCTTCCTCAGGACACCCGACCTGCCTGCAGTTCACCACAAACATGACTGAGGCTGTTAAAACCTATCAGTGGCAATGCATTGAGTGCAAATCCTGCAGCCTTTGTGGGACCTCAGAGAACGATGTGAGTCCATTTGCCTTTTCATGCAAATAAGCATCACTGCAAGCTGCTGCCGTGCACACCCTTGACAAGCATGTGGCACTGGTGTGGGTCATTGTTTTACTGCTGCTTCCGTGCATCTCCAAGGAAGGGCCGCCCCTGAGAGCAGAGATGGGCTTCTCCCCAGTGTCCCCTTTCTGCCACTGGTCTCTGCTGAAATTACCCTGGGTATCGTATAGGGTCACTTAAGATGCTGATACTTGTGGTTTGTGTACTTATTCAATAGAAGTTAGCTGAGGGCCGTGAATTCCTGTTGCAAGGAGCTTTCAGTGTGATAGTCAGAAGTAAATGTGAGTACATGGTAACCCAAGAGAGGCAAGTATGCTCCTTCTGTCCCTGATTTTCTTTACTTTCTCGGTATGATTTTTTAAACTTAATTACAAGACTTGGGAAACATGAAACCATTTGAAGTGGGATGGCCAGGCCTCACCTAATCACCAATTCCAGTGATTTCCAGAGCCTGCAGCTAAGCAATGTCCCCCCTGTGGGATTTGCAGTTAAAATCTAATGGGAAGGGTCCTTGGTGGCCCGTGAGAACCTTGGAAAATTGACAGTGGCTGGAGAACTTTGGAGGTGATTAGCTAACACTGTATTCCCTACGGCAGAATAAATTTGAAGCCTGAGATTTTTTTTTTGCTTTAGCATAAAAAAAATCTGAACCCAGGGAGCAGTTCTGCCTTAGGAATCGTAGGATACTTCAGAGCAGCTTTGTTCACCCCAAATATATGAAAGCTGCAGACCACATGGTGGGGTCTTGTAATTTCCATCTGTTTCACAAAAAACGTACTCAGCTGAGCTTTGGAAAACTGTCTGAGTCAAAGGTTTCCTCTGAAGGAATGAGATCAGCACGTAGTGACACAGGAGCCCAGCAAAACCTGTCCTCTTCTCTCATAAGAGGAATAACAGCTGGCATAACAGCTTTTACTCCTGCATCATGAGGCCATCTTGGACAGGAACTCCTCCACTTCTCACAGTGATTTTCTAGATAGAAACTGAACTGTCTTTGTGCTGAGAGAGGCTTTTGTCAGCCTTTCAGGAATATGGTGGCTAATCATGGATAGAGAAATGTGATGCTTGTAGCCTTTACATTCCCAGTAGTCTCTTAGTCTCTGTTGTTGCAGCTCTGCATTCCCAGCTGAGCACTGCTGGTTACCCTACTTATGTTTTCATCTTGGCAAGAGACTAATTTACATCATTTTCTCTCTTCCCCTCTCCTTCTCTCCCTGTTTCCCTACTGTCTCTCCAACAAACCTGCCTCAGGACCAGCTGCTCTTCTGTGATGACTGTGACCGTGGCTATCACATGTATTGCTTGAATCCACCAGTCTTTGAGCCCCCAGAAGGTAACATATGACTGAAGTCTGTTCTGAAAATCACAATAAAGTCTTTGTGGAGAAGGGAAAAATTCCAGAAAGGTGTTTTGGGAATTTCAGAAGGGTTAAGGAAACAGTAGCAAGGCAAAGGGAGGTAGGTAGCACTGGAAAGAAACAAAATTAATAGATGTGACGATTAATAGTGTGATCTGTGGTATCCTATTCAATCTTGCCTGGTCTCCTCCTCTTCCAGAACATCTCTTTTGTGGGTCGTGGGTACCTTTGGATGTCCCACGTGTCCCTGGCCACCTCAATTTAGTCAACTGAATTGAGCACCTGTGAAACGTGACTTTGGACTTTAAGAAGTCAAAGTCCTGGAGAGAAAGCCTCAGACAGGGAGGTCCTCTCTGGAACATCTGAGAGCCTGTTGTCAGGAGACTGGATTAAAGGGAATTGCCTTCCTTGCTCTATGATATGTTTCTGTCTTGGCAGGGTGAGGGTTTTATGGTCTGTATTACATTTGGTATGTAGTTATGGCCTCTGCAGGCGGTTCAGTCTGAGTATGCTATGTATGACTGGCTGGAGTTTGTCACTTGGCTGTGGAGTGGAGGAACCAGCCTCTTACCATTAGAAGTTCTCTGACTAAAATCCTCAGAGAGCAGTAGAATTGGAGAAGGAGACTTGTGAGTGGGAGTGACAGCAGTTTACAAGAGGGGCAGGACAAGAATAATTACAAATCAATGACACATTTGGGAGCTAATATTTGTAACTTTGGTAAAAAGGAAGCTAAATCAGGAGGGGAAGATTTTGAAATGCAGCCAATAATTAGCTAAAGGTTTCTGTTCCACTGGGAAGTGGTTTATTGAAAGTGTGAAAATATAAAACACCTCATTGCAATGCACACCCCAGCAGCCATTGTAGCCCATGTAGAAAGCCTGTGGACGAAAGCAAGGGCAGCAGAGGCTGTGTCACAAAAGTACACACAATTTCAATATTAGGAATATCTGATATTCAAGCCAGTCTTGACATAAACTCTGAGTGCCTGGATTTTATGCCGTTCCTATAAGAAGGATTTCTTCATTTGCAGGAAGCTGGAGTTGTCATTTGTGCCAGGAGCTGCTCAGAGAGAGAGCATCAGCTTTTGGCTACCAGGCCTGAGGAGCTCCAGCAGTCAAGAAACACCTTGCTCCTGGTGTTGCCATACCAGCACACAATTCCCACCCAGAACACAAAGACACAACCCACATGCAAACGAACGGACACTCAAAGACAGGAAGAGGTATCTGTGGTATTCACTGTCACTAATGCCAGACTCCTGGGCTCTGCTAGGACTGTGTACTTTCCCAATGATCCAGATGAAATCTCTTCACTGCTATGCATGGTTGCCGCTGCCATTAACAGGCTCACGTGCATTATGGACGGGGGAGGGTTGTTTTACATGGAGAAGTCAATTTTGTGTGGCCTTGTGCTTTCTGTTTAATCTTTTTTAAAATGAAAATGTCGTAAGATATTTCCCAAGGAATTATTGGTGAGTACTTCAGCTGGGAGCAGCACCAGGTGTTTCTCCTCACGGGCTTGACTGGAAAACTCTTTACTGCAACCACTCTGTAGATGCATGGGTGCTTAAGAGGGGTGATCTGAGAGTTGCATTTAGTTCAATGCTTCCCAGTTCATGAACAGCACATTGTCACTAAGAGAAGCACTGATCAAAACTTTTTGGGGTGACATTTTCTCCATTGAATCAAATGCCTTGATTTGGCAGATCAGTTAGGAATCTGTTTTAAGTGTAAGGAAGAGCAGTACTGGTATATACACACTTAGATGCTTAGAAATGCCTTTAGTGTTCAGGATATTCAGGCATATTGTCCCACTGCAATGCCAGCAATACCTTCCAGACACATAATTTCTTTTTGTTCAGAAAATTCTGAGTGAAAAATCTTATGTATGCAACTGACTTTCTGTTTAGCTCAGAAAATTGAACAAAAAAAAAATTGTCATCTTAAGTTGATCATAGAAAGTAAAAATTGTCTGGGTTTTTTTTTACAAAGTAAGTTGCAAAAAGGAACAATTTTGGCTTAAGGGTAAATGAAGCATTTTGATTAATTTTTTGAAATTTCTAAACTAAAATGGTCTGCAACTGAAAGCTGCATTTTCTGGGCATTGCCTAATCTGGGCTTTCAGCATTTCCAAAGTGTTACTGTTTTTTGTCAAAGTAATTATCGAGATCTAACTTAATTTCCAAACAATTTTCCCCCAAATTCTCTACAATTGCATTTTTGGCCAATGACATAATTTATCTAAAAACCTTCCCCAGCTCTAAAGAAAAGAATAATTTGCTGAACTTAACATGACAAGAAGAATTTTCATAATGATTAAAAAAATTAAATAGTAATAGTTTACTTTATTTAAACAGATTTACATTTAAAATGAAGAAATATTAAGTGAGAACACCCATTGAAAACAATTTATTGCAGATGAATCTCTTTGAATAATTGAAGACATTACTAGAAGAATAAGTATATCAAATATTTTCTACAAAATACATCTTTAAGGTTAAAAACCTACTACACCCTGAACTGCCAAGTAGCCCAGAATAACCATTTTTTTGGGTATGATGTATATCACTTTCTATGCATAGATTTAAGTGGGTTTATAAGATAAACCTATGAGAGTCCCAAGCAGCATGTGACTCACGTTGCTGGTAAGATAAGGATACTGAAGATTATATTTGGCATGTTTATATTGGCTGAAACTCCTCTTCTGCAAAATTAAATAACCCCAAAAACTTGAAAGACATTGTGAAACAATATTGGTGAGCTATTTTTTCTTCCTTCTCCTGCTAATTACACTTAGTTAGGATGAGCTATACTGACCTAGTGCACTTTTTCTCATTATTTAGATAGTTTCTTCCCCTTTTGTTCAGCTTACACACTTACAAAAGTAGCTGTGTCAGCTACTGGATTCTCCCACCTCCTGTTGCAGCCTCTTCTCAGGCTGCAGCAGGAGTATTTTAACCTGTTAGAAAAAAAATGTAGAAACTATTTATTCTAATTGTATTGGACCAAGTCTCTCCTGGAGCACCTGCACTGGCTACCTGTAAAATCCATTCAATATCTTGTGCTTCCATGTGACAGCCCTTCTGTGAGCTGAGAGCACAAAGAAATTTGAGCATCAAGTCTGGAGAGAGCAAAGTGGAAGCCTGTGCACTTGCATCAGGTGTCTGATACCTGTTGGGACAAGGCCTTTGAGCAAAGAGAAAATAAAGCATCTTCCTCCCAGTCTGGAACTGCCCTGGCCCTAGGGAGCACTTGGAGGACACAGCTGATCTGCATGAGCATTTACACCCATCTGTTGGTGTGGTTGAACCCTGCTGATCTGGCATTTTGGGACCATCACATGGTCCAGTCTGATACCAAATCCTGTTGCTGTTGCGGCCAGGACTGCAAGTGTGTATTCACCAGAGACACCTCTGGGCTCTCCCACAGAAAATGGGTGTTTTGGGAAGAGTGACTGGAAATGAGAAGTGTGTGTGCTGGAGGAAACTGTTATGGTGGTGCTGGTGGTGGGATCAGCAGATGTGGGTTTATGTTTGGGCCACTCCTCAGCTACCAGTCCTGCTGGACCTAGAGACTTCCATCATAAAAACGGCCATCGCCTTCCAGTGTCCTGATGTTTACACTGACCTTGGAGGAGTAGGACAATGTCTGCATTCCTAAACAGAAAGACGTGTGTTGTTTTGGCCTGTGTGTTAAGCAGACACTGGTGGCTCATCATGTAAGTCTCAGGTAGCCTGCTTGGTGGAACCAACTGGTGCAGAACGTCAGTGGTCTCCATCCCTCTGACAGAGAGATTGCTAAAGGAGCTGTGCTTTCTGTGCACACCTGCTTTCCTATTTCGTGGTTTTGATCCAGAGCTGTTTTTTTCCTTCCTCCACCATTCTGCAGCCAACAATATCTTTCATGTTCAGAAACACTCCTCCATGGCCTTGCTGAAGTTTCATCACTAATGAGGTATGACAGAAGGACAGATTGCTAGATCTTCAATGCCAAAGTGTGGTTTGCCATCTGAGATCAGTGTGACAGGGTGCTTACCCACAGTGGACCAGCTGTATTTCATCTCTCCAGCTTTATGCTTTGTGCTGTGTAGCCAGGCAGCTCCCAGTAAATTTGGCAGCAGATTAGATACAAGCTCTCCCATGCGGAGATCTCCCTCCCTACAGCCTCCCTTCCTCACTAGCTGAGTCCAAGATAAGGGGCTGGAATGGACGTCTCAGTGACATTTTTAGCATGCATTCAGAGCCGTGTGTGTTGGTGCACTTTAGAAATACTGACTGAGCTCCCAGGTGAAAAATGCACCAGCTTTGCTGAGATGGGGAGAGGCTGTGGCACTGCCATGGGGGTGAGGAAGAGGAGTTTAGAAACTCTGATAACTGATTCCCTGTCACCTGCTGCCCCGCTGAGGATAGCCCTCCTGCATGACTGCTGGGATGTCCAGCAACACCATCCACTGTCAGGCAAATCTTGCCAGTGATCTGGTGTGGGCACTAAACAGCCTGAGGGCTCCGGCTCAGTGTGCTGCTCTCTCTTGCTGTGGCAGGACATGCGAGTTTGTTGACAAACTCTGGTGTTTTTCAAAACTCTTCTGTGTGGGCAAGGCAATGAATATTTTAGTACAAATCAGGGCAAACTACTGGGAGATAGTAGATCCCGCATGCCTTGAAGACTTCAAATCAAGAACGGACAGACTCGTAGATGTGTTTTAATTAAACACAATCTTATTTAATCACGGGAATGTCTGACTGAAAAAGGCTTGTGTTATAAAGGAAGTCAGGCTGGATGATGTAATTGTTCTTCCTGGCCTTATTATGAAAACAGATGTTTACTGTGGGAGAGGATGTATTTAAATACAAGCGTGTCTGCATAATGGCCTTAAAGTATGTTAGTTAAACATATGCACGTGATCCTTCTACTTTTAACTCCTTTTGGATAACCTAAAAAAGGTCAGTTAGAGAAAATCATCTTTACTGATGCACTAAATTGCACATTACCTCCTTCATGCCCACAATGGCATCTACTTTGGTGTTGGCTACCTCGGGCTGTTCCAGAGCTTGAACAATTCAGACTGTTTTGTGAGAAACCGTGGCTTGCCTCTGGCTGTCCCTCCATCACCTTTGTGTGCTGCGCTGCCCAGTTTTCTGTCCATGGTGGGAAGACTGGCTGGGGAGGGCAGCACCTGTGGGGGAGGACTCAGAAAGCAGAGGGGTGGTGGAGAAATGACCACTGAACATCCAAGTGGTACCACTGAGGAAGCAAACTCGTGCTGCCATCACAGAGCCTCCCCCATAGTTTGGAAAGGGCAATACCTTTAAGAAACATGAGATGGGTCCTAATCTTCCCCCAAACTGTGCTTCCATAGCTGTGTTGTTGGATCAAGGTTACAGTGCACAGAATTTACTTTCAGTAAGTATACCACGAACCAGTTCTTGAGCTAGGAAAGCCACCATTAAGGGTGTTGTTTTGAAGAAAATGTTGCTCTAAATAACTTTGAAATAATGATTTTTCATCTCTCTTTAATAGAAGCGTAGTCAATTCTGCCCCAAAGGAAGATTCTCCTGCACCATGCAGTGTTATGGGGCTGTAGCAGTTTCTTTACACCTACAGCATGTGTTTTGACAGGGGTCATTTGGAAGGTGAGGAGTGGATGGGGGTAGAAAGGAATATTCATTAAGCTTGTCACTGCTAGAGGGATAGTGTGCATTGTGAGCAAGAAAATTCCAGGTAGAGCTGGGCATGATTTTTCTGTGTAGAATGAAATTATTTTTAAAAAATGTGCTTTTGAGAGAACCATAATTATTCATATACCGAAGTCCAATCTGGCAAATTATTTCATCCAAAACCAAGGGGGGACAATCAAAAGAGTTGAAGATTATTGTTTCAATCTTTTTGGAAAGAGTCACTTCAATTTTGAATTTTAAAGTTAGTATAATTTATATCGAGAAAAATCTGGCACCAGTGAGGGAAGAAAACAAATATTATGGGGGACATGATTGAAAGATAGATTATCTTTTCAATGTTGTTATGGGAGGCTGTGAGATGATCACGAGGAAGTCACCTGACATTTTAACAGTCGACCAGTTCTAGAATTTTGGGAAAACAAGTTCTGTGGAAAGGAGCAGGCAGACAGGTCAGGAAAGCTCCCTTCTCTAACCAGTTCTGGGTTATGATCTTAGCATCTCCCCCTTTTGCATGACAGGAGGAGGGGAGAGTGCAGCTGAGCAGGATGACCACAGCTGCCAGGCAGGAGCAGGGGGGTGCTGGCCCAGCCCCCCAAATAAGGGGTGTCTGCAGAAGGAGCCCCCAGCCAAACGGGCAGGGATCCTCCCGGACTGAGGGCCAACCCTGGAGCTCAGTTCCCAGCCGCTGACGCCGAGCAGGGACAGCCCGTCCTGCAGTGCTGTGGGTTGTCCCCGGCTGCCCATCACAGGGACACTCAGAGCTGCTCTGAGCCCGGCTGGGAGTGGGACATTCCCCACAGCCTGCCTGTGTGGAGTTATGAAGCACGGGGCTTATTTCCACTTACAACAAGGATAGCGGCACTGCTGTGGGCCGGTGCTCAAACCCGTGCCTCGCTTCTGGAGAAAAGGCAGGATGGCAATTCTGAGCTGGTTTTGCAAAGCACTTGGAGCCTACAAACAGTGTGCAAGCCCTAAGTGCTGCTGTTTACCACAGTGCTGCAGACCCAGGCTGTGGCAGAGCAAGAAGAGCTCTGTTCCTTACCCCATTTATTTCTGCCAGCCACGGGCCCATGACGCTGCCTGGGAGATAGGAACAGGTGACAAGGCAGGAGTTTGATGCGAAAGATCCAAGACCCTGCAGAAGGAACAAAAAAGTTTAGTTGCTGTGGCTGTGCTTCTTCTCTGGTAAAAGAAGGCAGGAGTTGTGACTGGCAGGCAGCCAAATCCATCTTCGGTGGTGATATAATTACTAGCAATGACCTCCAGCCCCAGCAGTAGTTAAATGGCTTTTCAGGGCAGGCACCAAAGCTGGGCTGGTCTACATAAGATAAACTTAGGTTTGCTGGAGGGGCAGGGAGAGGAGGGGGGTGTCTGTGCTTTGAAGGGGACTGATGTACAAGTGCAGCTGCCCAGCCCACTCCCCATCGTGTTCCCCTGGCTGTGCAGGCTCAGGCAATGTCCCCATTCTACCAGTGCCAGTGCCATTGTTCAGGGCTAAAGCATCATGTCCCTGCTGCTGGGGAGCAGTTTTGCAGAGGGTGCTGGCAGTGTCCCAGCTCGGTCTCTGGTGGTGCTGGCTGGGGCACAAGGTCTCACTGCACTGCAGGCAAGGGCGGGAGTGACTGATGCTCCCAGGCTGTGTCCTCGGCCCCTGGGGTCAGTGGCTGTCTTGAAGGAGGCAGGCTGCAGGTTGTGCAAGCACAATTTTGCTGTCCTGATGGCCAAGCCTTAGCACAGGGTGGAGGAGAGGTGCATCACTCTCCTGTCTCTCCAGCTGCACCGCTGGGGTGTTGGCACAGTCCCCCCCACCACTGTGCATTGAGGTGCTTAACTGAGGGGAAAGGGGAAGGCAAAGAATAGCAAGAACCTCTAGGGGACAGGAGGGGTTTTAGGCTTTACCCTTTTGTTGTATGCCAGTGAGAATGCCAGGCATTTAGCAGCTGGAGAATCGAGCCAACAGTTTATTAATATTTGTTGTGTATTTCTGCCATGTTGGGTGAAAATGTAGTGTTGTTACATTAGTGCATTTAGAATATATGTTGTTACTGCTGTTTTGAAATGAGAAAACTACTATTTTCAGATCAGCTTACTGCCCTTTGTGTGCATGAAGTTAAAAATAAAGCACTTCATACCTGAAAATTGCTGATTTTTCAAGTATTGATATTTTCTTTCAGACTCCTGTCAGTCTAGTCATCCATCTGATTTAGTTCATTGTAACAAACTATAGGTTTCACCTCCACGGTGACTCAGGAAATATTTCACCTCTTCCCAGTTTTAGAAGCTAGGGAGAGAGAAGGGCAGGTTTTATTCTTTGTATTTGGAAAGACTGATAAAGGATGACACATTAATTTCATGTTCATGTCCTTTCCACGTCTCGAATGATTGAATTGGCTGGCTGGCAGAGCGTTCCTTTCTGCAGCGGTCCGAAGGGTCCTTGCTGCCATGGCTCACCTCTGTATGAGAAAGCACAGTCCAGCATTTTGTCCAGTTGGGTAGGACTCCTCCTGCTATTGCCATATAAGACTTTGAAACTGCTAATTCTCATCAGGGACCCTTGTGCCTACGAGATAAGGACTTCCCTTCCATTTCTCAAGATCTTCTGTCTGGAAGGCCAAACCCCCTGCTGCCCATGAATTCTGCTGGAGCACAGATCTGTCTCCACCCTCATGTGCTTCTGCTGGACACAGGACTTCATTTGGATGATCACAATGTACTTCCACTGCAGAATTTGTGAGCAGCAGTGAAAAAGGAAGTATCTGCTGAAAACCAAAGGACAAGACATGAATGTTATGCCCAACTTACCCTTCCTTTATAGCTCTCCTGGAGTGCAACACTAGAGATGTGGCCCTGCATCCTTTTGGAAGGCTGTGCATGAGGAATTTCCAAGTGTCATCTCCTTTGAGCTTCATAACAGAATATCTTTCCTTGTTCCTTCTCATTTTTTTCTTTTCTCTACCGTATCTCAGAGACAGTGCATACTAAAACTGATTTGAAAGGTTTAGAACAATCCAGAAATAGACAGGTCCAAATCAAACCATCAGCTTTTATCTCTCCCTTAGGAGTGTTCAACAAACCTTTGATAATTGCAGAGATCCAAGCCTATGTGCTTATTTAATCTCAACTCAGCATTAAGGCCACACAGTAGTTCATAAAGGCTTTTTAGTTATAAAATCTTTTTAAAAAGTGAGAGATATTTCCTCTTTAACTTGATGGCTTTCCATTTTTTCTGCTGCAGCAGAGATCAACAGTCTTCCTATTTACTTCAACTTCCTTCCAGCATTGCAGCCTGAGTCAGAAATGATGGGTGTAGGCCTGGAAATAATTTATTTCATTGAATTGCAGATGTAAAGAGAAGCACAAGAGTATTTAAGTAAATTGTCATCTGTGCAACTCATTCAGATCTTCTAAGAAGCAGAAGCTTGTGCACATGCTGATTTATTGGTTTGCCTTTTCTTCATCTGCCACTTCAGGTTGAATGTGCCATTGGTATACACTTTTTTTTTCCCACTAGAAGCAGTTGAAAAGAAAAACATCAACAATTAAAATTGAGGGTGAGGAAGACTGAGTTACAAACTTTGCTGCTGATCCTTTATTTGATTTGGGACAACATTGTCCCCATTATTCTAAAGGAAAATAGGAGAATATATCTGTGACATCTTAGCACTTCTCCCAGATAAAAGCTGTTTTGTCATCATCTTGTAATTTCACTTTTAAAATGCTGAAGTAATGATCTCTGAATACTGGCACTGGCACAGACTTACTGTGTGATGCTATGGTATTGATTTTTAATTAGGAGACTTTAAGTTATAAATTCAAATATATATATATATATACATATATATTGGTGTATCATCCTAATGTTACAGGATGTAAACATTGCTCACTGATCAGGAATAGATCTAGAGTCTTATAGTAAGTATTACTGAAGAAGGAGGAAAGAGAAAATCCTACTTGTTTTGGAAAGGTGTGTCAGCATTCTAACAAAATAGGGCAAAACATTATCCTTTACAACTCAATCTGGATTGTATTTGGAGCACGACTTGTCAACACATGAGAGAACCAATGCTCTGAAAAGTGGGACTGATTCTCAACTGCTCTTAGCCAACATTCATCCACTGACTTTGTGGTTGGCCTGGTATCCTTAAAGATGCCAAGTCTAAGTCTTGGACTGCAGTCTTTATGTGTGTGTGTGTCTGCTCGATAATTGAGCACACCCAAAACATGCAAGAAAACAGTTATTTCTATCTCTGTCTATGAGTCTGGTCTGTTTATGCCCTGTTCTGGCTCAGCCTGGCTCCGGTGATGCCATGTCACAAGCTCCAAAGGAAAGTGAGAAATCTCAGCAAAAGATAATGATGGACCAGCCAGCAACCAGGGCAAATGTGTCTCTGACTTCAAGGACTTTGAGCTTGTTTCATCAGTTTTCAGTATACTGCCTTCTGATTTTCTGTAAACAACTCCTCACTGTCAGGAAACAGTGGACAACAGCACATTATTTTCTTCACCTGTATGAGACCTCACTTCAGTCAGCTCCATCCTCCCCTCTCTTACTCATTTCTAATCTGTTCTAGTATTCTTGATCTCTCTCTCTCTTCATGTGGAAATCTTTTCCAGTCCCTCTCATTTTTAGCATCTCTCCCTGGAGTCAGTCCTCCTCAGCATCATTTGCTCTGAGACAGCCACCCAGGATACATCACAGGTGTTTAAAGCTTTACTTCTAAGCTTTACTTCTCCCCCAGAGGTATGTCCTGACAGTATGTCTTTGCTTTTTAGCCATCCTGTGAGAAGGCCCATGGTCACCTCTGGGATATTTTTCCTTTGTGATTACAGCTCATCCCAAAGGAACCTGTGTTACAGCCAAGCGAAGCCATGCAGCCTTGCTGCTGGCACACACACTCTCCTTTCCCCAGTGCTCCAGCTGGGGATGTGGTCAGGCTGCCAGTGCATGAGATCACATCCAGCAGGGCTACTCCCTGGAAGCCAAAGTGTTGCTTAGTAACCCACTCATGGAAGTACCAGAAGCATTTTTCAATCTGTCACATTGGCAAAGAACACTGGCTTCTTGATTTAGAGGCATTCTGCTGTGCGTGGCAGGGCCATGCTCCATTATCTTGCATCCAAGACTATCTGCAAGCAAGGAAATGAACCTCCCATTTAATGGAGGGGCTGGGAGAAGGTGGGGGTGTGAGGCACAGAAAATATTTTTCCAGGATTGTACGTGAAGCTTTTAGCTGGTTCTCCTGCCATCTAGTCCTCATCTTAACTCCCTTCCCATGGGAGATATTCCCTGCTTATGAAATGCACTCCCGGGTCCTATAGCAATTGGCCAAACAGGACCCTGCAGCACCTTCATCTATTATGAGACATTACTGCAATAAAACTTGGTGTGTCATACAGAAACTGGATGAGGTATTGCAATATTTATGCTGTAAGCCTCAGTGTCATGGACAATTGCTACAGAATAATGTATGTCTTTTCTTAATGCAGTGGAGTCACAGCAGCTTCAGCAGAGCAGACTGAACACAGATCATCTGTGATTGCATGGTTTCCTCAGTTATTTTCAAATTATTCTGTTACAGAGACTAAAATGAAGAATATCCTCTCATTTAAAAATAGACCATAAAGACTCTTAGGTTACTCCCCCTTTTAAGAATAATTCAGTCTGAGAGCAAAACATCCAAGAACTGGGTTCTGACTTCAGAGGCTGACTCCTTTATCTGGCACTGGTTTATTATTAAAAATGGCTTTTAAAAGTAACTTGAGGGCTTTTATTTGAGGTACCTTATTGATTTTGCTATCACATCTCCTCATTTTGGAAATGAAAAGGTGTTTTAAACAATGGCTAGCTTTGAGCTCTGGGGACCAGCTGGACTCTTGCCATCCTGCTTCTTGTTATCAAAGACAGTAGAACCATAAGTGTGTCCAGCCACAGCATCACCCATTTCTGTGGCTTGCCTCCTGTTGACAGATTGTGTCCTGGACGGCCTCTACAAAAAATTGAAGGGCTTTTATATGGGTCATGGAAGGTCCAGGTTGGTCTGAAGATGAGGTTGTTAGACAAATGTACCCAAGGGCTATTTTGGTCTTTGGAGTGTCATTTACCTGGAATGATGCTTAATGTTGCAGTGATGAAATCAGCAAGTTTCATCACATTTTTTTGTGTCAAGCCTTGTCAGGGCAAGGCTAGTGACGTGTACAATAGTCGTGCGCTAAAGCTTGGCTCAGCATAAAGATGAAAAAAACATCCCACAATATCAGAAGCTCCTGACTTGATTTCTGAGAACTTTTTGAGGAGCTGAGTACCTTCCTGTGCTCTTTCCCAGTCTAATAAATAAATTTGGCTGTGGGATAAAGAGTCCTTCAAATTTACTGTATGTAGTTGTATTTTTATTACACATAGTTTAAGAAATACACAAAGTGATCAGAAATACAGAAAAAATGCTCCTGATGACTGGCCAGCATAAGAGCATTTGATGACCTGCTGTGGATCCCAGAGCAGAAGTGTCTACATCACAGAAATATTCAAAATGAACTGGTTTCTCCAGGGGGCAGGGAACATTCTTGGCAGGGAAGCAAAGACTGTGAAGGCCTGATGTACATTTTAACTCTTAGAACTGGCTGTGCCAGCTCAGAACTGATGGAAAGCTTGCCATTGTGATGCTTTGCTCTGTGGAAAAAGGATTCAGAGAAGCACGAAGTGTACAATGCATTATTGTTTTAAAAGAATCAGGGTATCTGTTTCCAGTCTTCTAATACATTAACCTTGAAGTTTGTTTATAATGAAATAGTCTAGCCTTACCAGTTCGGCATTGAAGCAAGACTTGTTGTTATAAAGACAGTGGGCTAGGGAAGAGCAGGTGTACTGAGTAACCTCTAGGCAATCCTGAGAAACAACATCCACCCCCTGCATTCACAGGGGGGGACACCTCTTTCTTTGCACTTACTACACATTCTGCATCTTAAAATTATTTGAAGTGAGAACCATTTTAGAGCAACTGCATTAGCTACAAAGCAGGAGAGGTTCCACTAGCATTAATTCTTGTTGTTTAGGGTTTGGGGTTTCTATCTGCTCATATACTCACAGCCTTCTTTTCAACATTTGAAGATGCTCTAGATTACTTCTGTCCCACCTAACTGGGATCTGCCTGCCCCTATGGAAAAAACAAATTGTGGGTTGGAAGCTGCCCCACTTCCTGGCTGTACATACCCCTATCTATACAACATATATGTGTATGTTGAGTGATTGCATTGTAGTGGCTTTTGTAATGCAATAACTGTGGTGTCAAGAAAATGTGGTTGGAGAAAACTATACTTACAAATTAAGATGAATAGAAAATCAAAGTCACTCAAAAGGCAATACAGCTGAAGAATTCTTCCTGTGAGCCACCACCATGTTTTCCACAATATGCCAACTTCTGTATCCTCTAAACAGCATTTTATTCTCTTTGCAGCAGAAGTGAACTTTAATTTTGTGTCTGTACTCTGAACTGGAGACACTGGTGCTCAGTCTTTTCCTAATGTGCTGATGAATTGAAACACTAACCTTGTCATGGGTTCGCCAGCTTCTGTAGCTTCCCACCAAAATAATCCAATGTCAGTTGGTGAAAACCCCGGAGGAGTTTTGGGTGCTGCTGACTGAAGCATGCCATTGAAACGTTGGTCTTCAGGCCCACAAGGTTTTGTACTGATGCTCGCAAGAAAAACCCAGCAGTCTCAGATGAACCCCAATTAGTCACATGGCAGGTACAGAGGCAAGTCAAAACGACTGAGTAAGGGGAAAAACATAAGGGCTCCTGCCTGAAGAAAACCCCACATACCATCTCATTTCAGGGGAAAAACCCTTCTGTGACCAGTCCTGGGTGATAAGTAGGTGGGCTCAAAGGCTGCAAAGACCCATCTGTGTAGTGTATTTGTCACTGTGTCTTTGGTTATGTACATGTACCAGAATAGGAGAAAATGCCTCTTTCTTTCAAATTCCTTTTCAGCTATGTACACTGCCTCCAAGTTGCCTGTTACTACACCCCGTGAGGCCTCATTGGAGTTTACACTATCTTGCTTGGTATTTGTTTACTTTTGGCGGCCACAGACTGAGGTTACAGGTTTGGGAACCAGTACATAATTGTAAGGACAGCTTCCTGTGTTACTTTTTTCTCCCCTCTTCCTCTTTTGTAAAGTGTGAACCTTTCTTTGGAACTCTGAAGTGACTGTATTGTTACAATGTTTGTATGTAGAGATTTGTTTTAACATGGCTTGTGTGGAGGACCTTTGCTCTTCTTATCTCACATTCAGTTTTATTAAGTGCTTGATAGCTTTGCCAGCCTTCTGTGGGGGAGGAGAGGTGATGAGGTGGCTTCAAAACTTGGCTTTTTTTAAGTGAAATTTGCCCAGCTTTACCTAGAGCAGTATGAGAATCTGGGGTGCTCCCGACTGTTCTTCAGTCATCCTGATCTGATTGCTTCTTGGAGAAAGAGATCAGCCTTGAAACCCTCAGAAAAAAACCTATTGTTTAATGTGCTAAGCCAGCACTGACCAAGAAGGCCCATCAGTTTGTCATGCATGGAAACCTGCATGGTGTTTCACCCCGCCAGAAGGTGTCTGTTGAGCACAGAGTGAATCATGGCAACTCACACTGCTCTGCGGATGCCAGTGGAGCCACCGCAGCTTGCACCAGCCAAGGATCGGCCCTTCCTTGTTTTGGTGGTTAGGAAACCTGTGAGTGAAATCCTAGTGAGGTTTGAGAGGAGAGGAAAATGGGTGTTGGCAGCCTCTCAACTTGACAGGATTTCTTTGGTATTCATACACATTTGCAAGAATGTATTCCAAGCATCTTGTACTGTTATTAGTAACTTGTACTGTAGTTTGTTAGCAGTGTTGACTACCTACATAGTTAATATTCTGTTGCAACTTAGAAAACGTGTAAACAACAGCAGAAAACAGGAGTTTAGAACTTGTATGTACCGTTTTTTTTACATTAAAGCACTTCAATTAAAAGTTCAAGGAAAAATGCTTCTGTAGCCTTTGTATCTGTTTGGATAACAGATGTGTGGAAAGAGATGGGAGTGCCCTCTTCCCAAGATGTTCCTGGTTTGCTTTGGTACTAACCAAAAGAGATGGTCAAAATTTTGGGAAGACCTTTGTGTGGTAAAGTTTATTCAGCAAACAGAAGGTGCCAGCAACCTTGTCCAGAAGACATTATAACCTGATGGAGTCCCTGCGACCAACGCTGAAGCGTCCGAGGGATGGCCGAGCCATCAGCGAGTGCTGATTCCCACAGCTGTGAGTATCTGCAAAAGAGGTTTTAAACAGGGAGCAGTTCATGAATGAGTCCACGGTAAAGGAAATATTAGATTTCCTTTATTTTTATTGCCAAGTCCCTCAGAGGTCACTGGAAGCCTGTTCATGTGAAAGTGAAGGAAAAGCATCCCCAGCCCAGTGTTATTTCAGGGGTACTGGAAAGTGGTGGGTTTGGGTACCAGAGGAATTGTTTTGGAAAACAGCAGCACACACAGGCAACAAATGGTCCTCACCACACATCCCAGAAATTGTTTCTCTCTCCTTCCTGCCCCCTGGCCCCCCTCAATGTGCATATCCAAATACTTTCCTGGATCACATCACTGTGGGATTGGCGTGCATAAACAGACATCTCTAAAGCAGCTTGTGATTTGGTGATCTCAGCCCAGCTCTTAGTAGCCAGATGCCCACAATATGAAAACAACCATCAAAACTGTCTCTTTTGCTGGCACTGTTTAATCAAAGGGACAATGGGAGAGAATGGCAGTCTTATTTCTACAAAGAGCCCTTCAATGTCAAATTTGCCATACAGTAGGGTAGCATTCACCTCTGTGGCACAGACCACAGCCACTCCAGAGAGGAACAAAAGCTCTCAGACAGCACGCAATTAATCCAGCATCTATTAAACCAAGCATGGGTAATTTTGAAGGAACGTAACAGATTTCTGCTTTAAATTATTCTAAGCACTATTTTTTTTAACTCTACACAGTATGCACAGCTCCGAGCACAAACCAGAAGGCTCTGTTTCTGGCAGCTGTTATCTTTCCGGTAGCTGTTTTACATCCCTGGCATCTCAGAAACCTGAGACAAAAATTAAGTAAAACACAGCAGAGGAACAGCATTAAAATGCCTCTGGTCTCCTGCTGCCCAAAGCCATGTTCAGGTGCTCAATGCCAGAGCAAACAATTAATTCCATGACCAAGGGAACTAATGAAATCTGGTTTCCTATGGATTTATGAGAAAACATTACCTTGGTGCCAGGGACTTGAGGAGTTAGTCTTTCTGCCAATATCTTGAATCCAGGTGAGGATTTTATCAGCACTAGTCTCTGGAATGGCATAATGAACTTTGAAATGGATACATTAAAAAAAAACCAAAACCATATTACACAACATACACTGAGAGATGAAATTTACTGATGGGAATTTACAAGATAATTAAAATCACAGATCAAAACTAATACACCTTGTCTGCTAAGTCCTAAAAATGGGACTGCTGCTTGTTTTATTTCTGTAATGTCTGTCCCCACTTTTTCCAGTGCAATGCTTTTGAATAACAGTGTGATTGCCAGTGGAGTGACTGCAATAAAAGACACATAGTATTTGTAATAGTAGAGCAAAAGGTGTAAATAAACAATATGTTTTCACAGAGGAGGAAAATTACCCAAAGATCTGAGATAGACAAGTATTTTTAAATCTTTTTAAAAGTGATTTTGAAAAGAAGAGGAAAAGTGAGGTGAGAAGTTTACTGAGAATGAAAAACTGTTCTGGGCAGTCAAAACAAGAGTCGCCTGTGAAGAGCTGCAGAAGTTTTTCATGATAATGAGGAACTGAGTTGTAAAATGACGGATGAAATCTACTGTCGATAAATGCACAGTAATGCTTCTGGGGGAAAGAAACACCCTAATTATACATGCATAATGAGGGGCTCTAAATCAGCCATCACTGCATGGGAAAATGATCTCAGCATTGTCGCTAATTTTGAGAAAATGACAGGTCAAGGCTGAGCAGGTGTCAAAAAAGCAAGTAAAATGTTGGGAATAACTAGGAAGGGAGAAAAAAAAAAGGCAAAACAGAAAACATCATTAAGTGTCTGCATAAATCTGTGGTGTGGTCCTTTGCTGGGCAGTGTTTGCAGCTTCTCCAAACTCCCACCCTCCCATCCTCACAGCCCAGAACACATCCAAAGAGCCAGAAGAGGAACAGGGGACAGCTAGAAAGCACTGGCTATGTGAAAACACTATGGGACAGCTGCCATGCCAGGAGAGAACAAGTGGCTGTCAAGAGAAATGGCAAAGGAGAGGTAAGTTTGCAGGTTTGCCAGGAACCAACTGCCTCAGAGAACAAGCTGTACTTCCAGCCCCAGCCATACTGAGGCATCTGGCTCCCTGCACCTGAGTAAGCACAGCCCAGCTGTGGGGTACATTCTCTATATGCACCTTGGTCCTCATATTTTTGGCCCCCAAACTTCCTTTAGAGGTCGTTTTTAGGGAAGGTTATCTCCATATCCAATCCCATACTTTGGTTCTCACATTTCATTTTAGTAGACTTTATCCCTGGTCTTGGATTTATTTTCCTACCCCTTTAGTATCTGTCCATAGGGCGAGAAAATCTCTTTGACACTTTAACCATAGTCCTTGAGCAAATTAAGATTATTATGCTTATTTCATTCACTACAGTTGATAAAAGATAATCAAACCGCTTGTGGTTGAAGCCTTCACCATTTTTCTGGTACAAAAACCAGATGAAACAGTAAATCCAAATTCAGCTAAACTCCAGGTGGGTGCAAACTTAGCACCACATCCGAAGAGGGTGAACCTCCCATGCACTTCTGTGGGACCAGGATTTCATCTTTAAGTGTAGAAGCTTCCTAAGAAGATACAACAATGATTGCAAAGACTGAAGGTGGCTCTACATCACAGCAGAAACTGATTTAGTGGCTTTTTATTATGTGCTCCTGCAATGCCCTAGTGCATCTATGTGTTCTGATACCACAGTAGCTCACTGTTGCACAGCCTCTGCTTTAGTGATTTGTTTACATCCCCATCTTATTCTTGGGAAATAAGAATCCATAGGAACCGAAAGAGCCTCCTTCCGAAGGCTGGCTGTCTGTGCTGAACAGAAGAAAGACCCATCAGTCTCAAAGAGATGCTGTGGAGAGCAAAGGTACCTCCCCGGCAGCCTGACCTTGGCAAGGAGACAGGAGACTCACCATTTGCGACAGGCAGCAGTCCATCCATCCAAATATTTCATGGCCAAGAATGGCAGACTTGGGGAGAAAATGGAGGGCAGGGTTCAGCCTGTGACGCAAGGTGATGTGACCAGACCTTGTCTAGCAGGGCTGGAGGCCACCTAATTGGCATTCCCATGCCATTCTTCCGAAGAGCATTCTGCAGTCCTCTGGGAACACAAAAATAATTAAAAGGCCCCTCAGCATGCAGTGTTGCTAATGGGCTATTGCCTGCCATGTGATGTTTTTGTGCTCAATTAGAGCTGAGCAACACAGACTGCTCAAAATTCCCACCTCCCTCCAAGAGACACCTGGGTGGACCAAGCCTCCTTTTCTGCTGCACGATGGCTCTCGTTGTGCATTGCCCTGCAGCGTTTGTGGTGAGGAGCTGAGGGCTGGGGCACAGCTGAGCTCCGTGCAGCAGAGCACACGGTGCAGTGCTTATGGTGCTGCAGACAGCTCTGGCACGGGGGGCAGAGCACACGGAGCTGCTCGGTTCAGAGCACTCATCCTCGCACAGCCGGGCACCTCCGCGCTCACCCGGAGCTGCAGGATGACTGCGCGTGTGGTACAAAGCAAAGGCCCTGGATCTCTTCCAGGCAAGGCCTCGCTCACACATTGCATATCTTTGTGGACTTCTGGCTTCTCCGAGCACAGTGCAAAGCTCAGTTGGTGCCAGCCACAGCTGCCTGACAAAGAATTCCTTCAATATTCTCCCCCTTTTCTCTGCACAGATCCACTATGGGATGATGCTGAGAGACCTATCAACACCTTTTGTGCTTTCTCAGGAGGAATTTGGCCACCTGAAGGCAATTTCTCTTTGCAATCTCCGATTGCCTTCTGTCCAGGCACCTGTTTTATTTACCAGCCCTTCTGTGGAGGCTGCCTTGCCAGGTCTCTGTGCCTAACGCTGACTCTGATGCTCTCACAAGCCTTGATTCACTTTGCAAGCCATCGGTGCAAGCCATTTCTGCCTCGTTTGGGCCAAAACAACAATTTGTCTCCAAGGTATGGTTGTTTGAGTATTCATGGGCTAAACTTCAGGTAATTAGCATTGTTAATGTTCTCTGTGTGATATTACAGCTGTGGGCCTCATTAAAATAGTCTCCTGGGAGAAGTCAGGTGAAAAGTCAGGTGTCAGCTTTGCTTCATGTGGAAAATGCTGCCTGTTATTCTGAGAGAATTATTTGTTTAAACACTGGATTTACACATGATGGTGTATTTAATCCCCAGTGCTTCTGACAACCGCAGAGCTGGGCTGAGCTGCTGAGCAGCACTGGCTTGGAACCCAGAAGCAAGGATCTCCATTCCTTCTGCCTAAGAAAGGCTCAGCCCTGTGTGCCCCTGCCCAGGACACAGGCAGCAGGCAGGAGTCTCCCCAGAGCCAACTGCCTCACCCCGCCATCAGGCCCTGTCAGATCCTGCCCACTGCCTGGCCAGCCCCAGCCCCAGGCAGCTTCCCTGAGCAGCCAGAGCCTGAGGAGTGCTTTTAAAAGAAAGGACAGTGACAAAAGGCCATAGAGGAGCTCAAACTGATCTGAACCAATGGAATTCAGGGGTTGGGAAGAGAAACAAAGAAACAGCCTCTGCTCCTCAGCCAGGGGATGGCCTGGCCTAGGCCCATTTTCCCATGGCACTACCAAGAGCAGTGGTGGTCATCCCATCCTGTCTCTGTATTTTGTACAAGGAATGGGAGACTTGAGCGCGTTGCCACCCTCGGCAGTGAGGGAGTTGTGCCCCAGTAAGGGCCTGGAGGAGTCAATATAGCTCAGACATGGGGCACGACACATCTCTGCTCTGCAGGAGGCTCTGCATTTGCTCTGTGACCTTCCTGAGTTCTTTTCCCCAGGCCTGCCAGCAGCTGCTTGGGCAATTATTTATAAACAGGAGTTGAGCTTCTCCAGCTGAAGGAGGTGGCTGTGGACAGATGTCAATGCAACAAATGGGCACATACCAGCTGTTTGCAGGTGCTGAGCAGCAGCAGGCAGTGATGCCCACGGACAGAGACAGAGATGTAGAGAGATGCATGCTGGCTCTAGACCTGGCCTGCTGTAGCTGCACAGAATGTAAAGCATAAATGGTGGTGTTATTGTTATTTTTTGGGGGTGGGTTTGTTGTTCTTGCTTGTTTTTTGGTTTTTGCTTTGGTTTGGTTTTGGGGGTTTTTGTTTAGTTTGTTTTGGTTTATCTGTTTGTTTTTTAATGTTTCACCCAGTATGCCTCTAGTATCACTTACTGTGTTGACCTCAGGAGCACAGAGAGTTGTTCTTGTACCTGGAGAGAACAGCCACCACTGTGGCTAGGCTGAGTGCTCAGTCCCAGGAAAAGCCTTGTGTTTTGAGATGCCACACATGACTGTCACCTGGCTGAATCTACAACCAATAGCTGCAGTCTCTAGGTATGTTTCTCCAGGAACAGATTTTGTTGTGATTTCCCTTGGGGGGTTTGGCAGGCTGCTCAGATGGGTAATGACCGTTTGAAAGTCTCCCCCTTCCTTTACATTTCAACTACTTAAATGTCCTCATTTCTCAT
Organism: Nicator chloris; assembly: GCA_013400495.1. Taxonomy (NCBI): domain Eukaryota; kingdom Metazoa; phylum Chordata; class Aves; order Passeriformes; family Pycnonotidae; genus Nicator; species Nicator chloris. Next base: position 72,506 of record WAAE01013726.1, read on the forward strand.
GGATCTTTCTGCCTGTGGGAGTGGTAGGTAGGTGGCTGGAAGAGCAGAGAGGTAGAGAGATGCAATGGAGATACTGGGTTCCTGGTGTGAAGAGAAGCTGAGGACCTGGATGGGAATGAAGGATGGCGATGGGTGAGTAGGAGGAAACCTCACAGGATGGAAAGTAGGAGCAAAGAGAATGCAGGATGAAGATGGGAATGGAAGATTACCTGACTGCAGGGAGAGGATTTGTACAGCAGGATGCTGCTTTGTGTCGATTATGCAAATCACCTGGGCGTGCTGTGCAGTGCTTCCTTGGGCTTGCTGTTTTAGTAGAGGATGGCTGGCTGCTCCCCAGGCTGCTGCTGCAGCCCCCATCATGGTGGGCCAAGAGCACAGGAGGGTAAATGGAATTGCCTTGGTCAGCTTTTCTGGGAAACACCTCAGCTGGTTCATACTGGAGTACTTCCACTGAGTCCACTATGCTGCTTCACACCTGCCAAAAATCTGACCCATCAAATTTTGTGCTGAGGGAAGTGTTTAGTTCTTCTTTCACAAGTAAAATTATCAGCAAAATTACCTGTTATACCACATCCTACTTGCTCTTTTAGGAGCATTTCAGCAGAACTAGCTAAATCCAGTCAACATCCCTGTTGTTCTGAACTTTTACTGGAAGTACTCCAGTATGAATCAGGGAGGAGCCTGAGGTAGAGGAATCACACAGTGTAAAGCTCAGGAGGACCTACTTTTTGTCTTGGGCCTGTCCATGTATCTGTAGTCCAACCTTGTCCTAACCTTCAGCGTGCAAGAGCTGTGCACAGCACTCTCTGCTCTCTGCAGAGAGCACAAATGGCTCTCAGAAAAATTGGACTCCTTCTGTAGCCAGGCCATGCAGCCAAGTCAAACTGCAAAATCTGTGTCCACATTTTGTCTGATGCCTGGTCAGGGTATTCAGAGTAGAGCTTAACTTTGCCTCATGAGTTAGAGGCAAATAGCTGAACTGAGAGGTGGCAGGGCTTGCTGCAAAGCCTGTGCCATACCTTCATACACCTGGAGCAGAAGCCACGGACAGAAATTCCTTGTAAGAATGGGAATCACGTAAGGAAAACAATTTTGTCTCAGGAGAATTCAGAGCAGGATTTTATACATTGGTAGAGGCTAGAACAGTGTGATATCGACTATTAACATCTTTACTAATAACACTAACTTTGGAGAATCGCTGGGCACAGAGATTTTATCTAATTTAAATTTAGCTCTCCTGTGCTTCCTTTGCTGCAAACTTGTGCAGATGAAAGAGGAATAACTATCTCGCTGACAAGCAGTTCCACGTACTGGAGATTAGCAGAGGCACCGGTGAGGAGCGGAGCTCCTGCCGGGTGCTGACATTCCCGCAGCGCTGAGCAGAGCCTGCATTCAAATTATTCTGAGGAGAGCCGACTCTTCTGCAGGGGCAGCACAAGGAATGCATCAGGGACTGGGCAAAGGGGTGCCTGTGCCTCACAACTCACTGAGCACAGGAGTGTCCACTCATTATCTGCCTGCTAGATTGGTGTGTGACTCCTTTCCTCCTGCCCTGCTGCATGCGTGTGTTTCTGTGTGCATCTGTGTATCTGTTTCAGGGCTGGCATGTTCATCTGATGGTACATATTTAAATAATGTAAATAATTGACATGCAATAAGGAAATGCGCTTTATCAAATGAAGCGAGACCAGGCAAGGCCCAGCATCAATTCATATTCATACGCTGTGCATTTCCTCCCTGTTTAATCTGTGTTTTAGAGGAACCTGTCCCTACTGGGAATTCCACTGCCAGCCCTCACCAGCCTCATTTTGTGCCTACTATGTCTTCAAAACTAATCCATCCTCAAAGCCAGAGGCTCATGTCAGCTTCGTTTTGAGAGTGAGCATTTAATTTCTGTGTGCTCCTATCCTTTAAAAAAACCTAACATTTAAACTAATAAAGGGGAAGAGCAGGGGGAGAGTAGAGAAACAGCAATTTGACTCTCCATCCATCCATCCATCCATCCATCCATCCATCCATCCATCCATCCATCCATCCATCCATCCATCCATCCACCTGCCACAGCTAAACCCAGTATGTTACTATGAAAACAGGTATCTCCTTGTCGTCTCTCTACCATATTGACATTAGGACTCTGTGGAAGACTCACGAGGCCTGTTTCTCCTGGATTTAAGTTCAATGGCCCTGCACTTCCTTCACCTGCCTTTAAAAGTTTCTTCTTCCCTCTGCTTATTTTGTAATGGCAGCAGAAAGATTTGAATGATTAAAGAGGACTTAAATTTATAGTGACTGGTGATCCTGATGGCAAGTGCCAGGTGAACAGTACAAATCTTCCCTAAATCCAGCTTGCCTTTGATCCAGGCATGTGTGTACCCTTTCTACTCTCTGTGCCTCTGAATGTTCCTTCTTTGGTTTGGGGAATGTGTGAAGCAGCACTTTCATTAATTGTGTGCTGAAGCCTGCGAACAAATTAGCATCCGTGCACAAAGGTGCTCCCCTGGCCACCCTGTCTGCGCTGCTGCCCTTAATTGGTGTGAGTGTGGCAAGGGAGAAGCCAGCAGGCAAGCACTGCGTTTAGCTTCCCTCTTTCTTCCCCTCTCACTCAGAGATTCCTCTACTTTATTTTTGATTCAGAGTCTCCAGGCGTCTTGTTTAATTTATGCTGCAACTTTCTTATTGTCCCCAGAAATGCATTTGCAAAGAAAAAATCCATGCAGAGGATCTTTAGGAGAGGGCGAGGGAAGCTGCCAATGGTGATTATGCAGTGAGACAATCGGCATGAAGAGTGGCTAGAGCCTCTGAACAAAGAAGTTATCGGTAAAAAATGGCAGCTTTGATCAATTTGTGTTTTCACTTGCCTCCGTGAGAGGCTGTAACCCTTTAAGTTCAAGTCCAGCCATCAAACAGTCTGCTCTTCCCTGAAAACAACTATGTGAAAAAAACCTTTCTTCCCTTCAGCCTCCTCATTTGAGGCATTTAGGATTAGCACGGCAACTCCAAGCATGCCTGGTGTTTCTTCACCTCCTTCTGAGCCTGGGCTTTTGTCTTTGGCCTGTGACTGTTTTCCCGTGCTTTGTCCTGCTCTCACTCATATACAGACCATGAAGAACCTGCACAATTTCAGTGTTTTCAAGGGGGTGCTAATGAAGGCACTGCTGTCCAGGGAATACACCCCAAGGAAACTGTCTAGAGCAAGATCTGAGCTCTTCAACAGAATGAGAGGGAGCAGTTCTGTGCCCTTTGCCTTGGGTATGGCAAAGCTGCAATCCAGAGGGAGAGCTTCTGTTGCCTGCACGGAAATGTGTCCCCCTCCTCAGCAACAGCCTCCAGGGCTTGTGCTTCCTGTGGCCGTGAGGGGAGAGCAGTCTGCAGCCACCCCTCAGCCAGGGTGTCCCCTAGCATGGCCCCTAGCTGGAAATCCTGCCACAGCAGGGGAACCTGGCACCCCACCTCTTGCAGGGGTACAGCTGGCAGGGGCATAGCACCATCCTTTCCCAGCAGCACTGCTTTTACAGAGTCAATGGCCCAATAGCACATTGTGAGCCTTAGGACTGCAGGAGGAAGGAGAAATTAGCATGCATGTCCCTGTGCCTCTTGGGCCCACAGCATCCAGATCTCATAACTCTCCCTTTCTCTGTGCCGTCCTTATGCCTCTATTGTTTCTCATCAGCTCTCAGTATGTTGATTTAACGTCTTCTGCCTTCCTGGGGCAGAAATAACACTTGTCCTTTCCCCTCATCTTGAAGAATGATGCTATGCAGCTGTGGAGAGTCCTTGAGAGTGCATTAGTGGCATTACTGGCAGCTCTGACCCACAACCATCTCTTACTTGTCTGCTCCAGACAAGAGATTGAATTTCCCAATCCTACAAACTGTAATGAAAAAACGAACGGGAGACCAGTGATGTTTCCTGGGTACAGCAGTAGAGCCGTGATGCTCTCTGCAGAGGCACGGGTTCCGCTCCCCCCCAGTACTCCCACTCAAGTGTGTTGATGACAACCAGAAGAGTTGGTTTTGGTAGTGTCAGAACAGTGCCGGTTGCCTGTTCGGCCACGTGTAAATGAGCAGGACCTCCTCCCGGCACAAAATCCCTGGGAGGTGCAAGGCTTTGGCTCCTCCATGCTGCTAGCTTTTCTAGTGCTGCACATGTGCAAAGCTGGGAACACTGCCCAGGCACTCAGTGGAGAAAAACACTGAGGGATACTGTGGTGTGCCTCAAGAGTGGCACAGGAGCAGCAGGTTCAGTTTGTGCTGAATGCACAGACATGTGACTGTCCCAAGGCCACACAGTGCAACAGAAGAGTCATTCAACACAAAGCTTTGGCTCACTTGAAATGCAGGACTTGCTGGAAAACACCATCCCCAAGGTCACTGAAAGATATTGCTGGACTCAACAGCTCAACACCTCCTGTTGAGCTGTTCAGAAGGTAACAACAAGCTCATTTGAAATTTGGCCCGAGGCTCGCTGGGAAGCCAAGCTCTGGGCTGAGCAGTCTGCTCTGCCCAACACCCTGGGCCAGTGCTGACTGCAGCCTGCCTCCACCTGAGTGGACTTGCTTGTAAGGCAGCCCTGGGCTCACTGCAAACCCAGACCCCTGTGAAACATTCATCAGTCCTGGACAGCCTGCAGCTGAGCCCGAGCTTAGCTTTGTGTCCTGCACAAAGTAAAAAGCCAAGAGTATTTTCCTTGGCTCCACTGCACCTCCTGGTCTTGTCATTGCCTCTGCTGTACACTGGCACTGCATTTGTTTACTCCTAGGGATGAGTCAGACAGGCAGTGGCATCTTGTCCTGATGTTTCTGGACCCACCAAAGTTTTCAGTAGTTTTTTGCTGAGGTGGTCCCGACTCCTCTGGGTTGCACCAGGTTCCCCTTCTCTCTCCCATTTCAGGGCACCTTGAGCATGATTTTGTGTTGCATGAGGGGAACCCAATGTAGGAGCTGGAAGCTGGCCATTTCTGGGTTGGAAATTCTGTGAGTGTAGAAGGCTGGAAAGCCAGGGCTCTGTCTCAGACAACAGCCACCCTGGTTCCCTGCCAGAAGCTCTTCCTTATTCCTGCCATTTAGGTTTCTCCCTGCTTGAAGAGGCAAGTGAGTTATGATCTTGAGGAACTGGCAGGGGCACAGAGCCAGGGGAGACCAAGAGCAAGCAGACAAATGATGGGAGCTCTCAAAAGAGTAGGTCAAAATAGGAGGACAGAGAAAAGAGGGAGGAAAATTCAGACATAGTCTTCTGCTGCAGTTTCTGAGGAAGACAAGTTCATTCTCAGCAATTAAAAGGTTAATTCCCTTGACAACACCTCCCCCTCTTTCCCGAAGTCTATCTCAGAAATAATCAAAGTATTTAATTAATATTGCACTAGTCCAAATAAGTACAATCATCTTTCAGGAGTATTTACATGCCAGGCTATAATTAGCAGCCTCCTTGGCACCAGCCCACATGAGGTGACAGGTCACAGTTTCCATTACATGCTGCATTTTTCCATATCATAGCTCATTCCTGAGTGACTATGAAATGAGCTAACCAAACTCAGCAAAGATGATGGACTGAGTGAGCCATGGTGGCAACCAGAAGAGGAGCAACTGATTTTTCTTGTCAGGAACTTGCTGCAAATAATTAAGTGATAATCTTTAATTTTTTTTTCAGTATAATTTTCAAGTAGTCTTAGAAGTGGAATTTCAAGATTTCTCTATTTCTTAGTGATGATGAATCATTTCTACCTTAACTGAACTTCCTTCTCCTACTTAGAAGGGAAGAGCTTTGTCCATCCTACTGGATGATGTCTCTTGTTCCAACAGAGGCAGATGGGTGAAAGAGTGGCTGCACTTAAAAACCCAAAATTGTTCTTGAATGCCTTGTACTCCTAGACATTGCTGTCAGCCACTCAGACAAGACAGGACATGTAAGGACGCACAATGAACTTCAGACCAGAAATAAACTTCTGTCTGTGGAGAAAAGTTGTTGGGTTGTGATCAGAGCTGCAGGAGGCAGAGTCCTGGACCACTGGCTTCTGCCACTGCATTTGCTGAGATTTTCCTATTTTTGCTATAATTTTACTCAAAAAAGCTATTAATAAAGGATCAAAACAGATACATGCATAAATCTAGAAGAAAATGTCAATGAGCAAATTCCCACCTTTTCTCCTACAAAAATGTAAGTATTTTTATTTTCTCACTCAGATATGTGTGTTGCCTATTTGCAAGGGCAACTGGATGGGAAAAGGCCCAGTGAAGTGGGCACCAACACTAAGGAGTCCTCAGGTCTCCCTGGGTGCTTTTTGAATTTCTTCCTGGAACTTCATCCCTACATATTGTACAAGGGTTTTGCAGAAATGGTGGCTTCTGGTTTGCTACCATGTCAGCTCCTAATTTAGCTGGCTTTCTGCTTGGATGTGAAGCTCCAAAGATGTTTTTTGCTTCTCACTGACCCACTCAGAAGTCCCAAGCTCCATTTTGGATAGGAATGTGGATGCAGTGTGTTTGAGGGAGAGGAGGGAAAGAACAGATGAAGCAGTTAGGGTGCATGAAGATTTCAAGCTGATGCCTTGCCTGGCTGCTCTGAGGCAGCAGGAACACTAATGCTGACCCCCACCTATGGGGCTGTCTTACAGCTGCAGCTGGACAAAGATGTGAACAGGTAAAGGTGCTTCCTCAGGCAAGAGGAAGCCAGTGGAAAAGTAGAGGGATAAGGGAATATAAATCAGATGTTTTTGCAGGGAAGTTTCCTGATGAACCTCTGGTCTGGGCCTCCCCCTGATGCCTCACGCATGGCTGCTGCTCTGCTGGTCCCCTGTGCTGGCAGCAGTGGACTGCCCTTCATGCCTCGGAGCGTGCAGGGCTCAATTATGCACTTACATGTCTTCCTCAAAATTGGCACCATCTGGACCACCACCTGAATGTCATTTTTTTTCCTGCACAGCTTCTCACATGATTTGCCAGCTTGTGTTTGTGATTAGGAAGGGGGAGATGTGTGTGAAAGGTGATGAGATCTGGCACAGGTTTTTTGCATAAGCAGTGCCACTGACAGAACTTTTATTTAGGATTTAATTGATCTTTGCACCTCCTTGGAAACCTGTGCCACTTATTCAGAGGAACTCCCTAAATCTGTGTCAACATCCAATAGGGCTGTTTATTCTTCTAAAAGAATAAACACATTAAGCACCCTAAGGAAACCTCAGAAATAATAAGCAGCTTCTTGTTTGAAATGCTTCCACAGGGAAGAAAGAGCATACCAGGAGAGGACATGGAGAGGCCAGTTTCTGCTGAGTGGTTCAGGTAGCAGAGGCACCCAAACTGCATCTACAGATCAGTTCTCACAATCTCCTCCAGGATGCTCAGGTGAAACAAGTATTGCTTCAACACCTGCAGCACAGTTGAAGTTCTGATTATACGAAAGTGTCCACAATCACAATCTTCATTTTAGGAGTTTGCTGTCTTGGTACATTCTTGTACCAATGCTGCCTCTGCCACCAGCCAGTTTCACCAGCACAGGAAAGAGGGCCACTATTCATGGAGGCTGTACTCAGGTGGTACCTACTGAGTACACAGTCCAGCTGTACAGCACCCAATCATGACCTCCTTCTGGGGTGAACAAAAATAAGTACATTGCTTCACAGGGTGTGAAATTATTTGCATACACCAGTAAAAACAGTTCTTGTGGAGCCTCCATAAAAGCTCTCCTAATTTACAGTAAGTATATATATTTTAGAGATCAAGACAAAAACAATCTATTCCTAACTAAAGGGAGGAGAAAGGCATATGCTCCTCTGCAGGGGGAGCTTAGGTTCACAGCTACACCACAGGTAAGTAGGATGGGGCTGTAGGACTGTACTAACAAAAGGATTTGCCATGTCCTTTTGGAAACCAAGCAGGTCTAGGTCAGCCAGAAGAAGCTCTGCCAGAGAAGGGCCATGGGTCTCAGCCTTTTATTTGAAACTTAACTTGATCACAATGTCAAGAGCTCAGCTGCTGGTTCAGCACAACACTAATTAAAACTGTATCTTACATGCCTTTAATGACTGGTCTAACAAATGGGAGCAAGAATTGATCAGATACCCAAAGTCAGTTAGTTTTGGCTGTTCCAGTAAAGCAGGAGCAGTACATGCACATTGCTATGAAATAGCTCATAGTCAGACACACAAACAGATTAGCACACATGTGGAATTAACTCCAAAGAAAGTTAAGGAAAACATGCTTTTGCTCAAGATGCTGAGAAAAGAGGTCCTTTCCCTTCTTAAGTGCCTATCCTAAGTTTAAGTAGAGGATGGACGGATGGATGGAATAAGACAAGAGAAATCGTTGAAATCCCTGATATTTTACTTGTTTTTAACAGACTGAATGGGATTTTTTTTCTGTTTGTTTGGTTTTTGTTTTTGTTTTTAATAATGAACCACCTCTTCCATGAAGTCCAGGGGACCAGCAATTGCTCTTTTCCACTTAGAAATTGAGTGTTGGAGTGGTGCCAACTCTCAAAGAAATGAAGTGCTAGCCAGTGGCAAGAAAATGCAGTTTGATTTATTCTAAACCTTTAAAGTGAGTGGTAGGCCTGTACATTAAACCCAGCAGCCTTTTAATTATGGATTGGCTATTTCTAGTAGCCTTAAGATACAATCATCTGTCCAAATGAAAAAACAGCTGGGTGGCAAGGCTGAAATACAGGCTTGCTGATTTTGCCCAAACAAGGGGACTCAACAACTTTCATGGAAGTTTTAGCTGCATAAATACTGTAGGCACCTACCCTGCAGCTGGATACAGGCTCGTATATCACCTACATCTGGAGCACAGAGACTGACACTGACTACAGTTTTTCAGCAAATTCATAAAAAATAATTTAGGTTGGACTGTGTTCACACACCTTTTCTTTCCAGAAATATTTTGAATTTGAACTTGACTTAGAAGAATGTTTCTGGAAGGTAAAATTAAAACAAATATCAGAGAAAGATTGAGCAAACCCTGCTGTAACAGTTATATCCATATTCTTGGGTGGCAGAGACAATACCAAGTGACCTGAATGTCCAAGAAAAACTAAGCGTAGTTCCGCACGCTTCAACTATCCAATGTCGGTAGCAAACTCTCTGAATGAGCTGCAGATTAACAATTTCCCTAGGAATAACTCTCTGGCAAGTAAATATTCAGCAATTATATTCAAATAGTGAATAAATCTTGGAGATGCTGCAATCTACTTGCGGGTAATTTGTTAACACCAGAAGAAATAGAGCTCGTCAAAAACATCTTTGCCTAAGAATGACAGGCTCATAGGCTAATAGAAATTAATTTTCCATCTCTAATATTGGGCACTACTTCTGCATGGTATCACAGACCCTGACAGTTCTTTGGCATGTGATGTTGAAAAGAGCCAGTTGATGTTGAAAAGAGCCAGTTGCAATTTGTGTTTGCTTTTAAATTTACAGTTTAGCCGAGGGGATAGAAAAATTCTTCCTGTTGGAAGCAAATTCACCCCTCCACTGGGCCCACACAGACTCTGCACCGTGCTTTGAAGTTCCCTGTAAAACTGTGGAATTGGTGCATGGCCCCCACCTGACCAAGGGAGTCATCTGGTATGTGAACTCTCAGGATGTGTCTGAGGCAGGGACAGGTTGCCTCCAGCATGTTTGAGGTTAACACTTTGTGCTCTTGTGCTCTGACTGCAATTTCAAGGCTCCCATCATCACTGTTGTTAGCAGTAATGAGCCTACTATGGATGATGGTATCCCCCTCTGTGACAATCATGAATTGTATCCCTGATGGAAGCGGCATCTTAAGGCAACGATCCTGTATTCCAGGCTGTTACCCAAGCATGCTGGAGAGGCAGGAGGTGATGGCCAAGACTGACACAAGAAGGAGATCAGCAGCCTCAAGGGAGCTGAAATGGTGAGAAGGCAGCAGGCCATGAAGATCAAAGGGCTTTCTGAGCCACCAGTTCATCAGATGTGTCCTTAATTCCTAGGATGGGAACAAAGTGGGAAGGGGACTGACTCACTGGGACTTCTTTCTCAACCTCCTCTCCCATGGGGATCTTCCATCAGCCGAAGTGCACCTCATATTTCTGCCCTGCTAAGGGGAAGTCTGCTGTACCAAGTGAACTCTGCTCCCTCTGCTGTATCTATCACCAGCAGAGTGCAGTGGGTGCTCCCTGTGGTCTTCCAGGAGAATGAATAAATAAGATAATTTCAAGTGCACCCCCACACCACTGCTCGGCTGGGATGAGTCACCAGGAGCAGGCTGGGAATCTCAGCAATGTCTGCCTGGCTGCAGTGCTTGTGCAGCACCAAGGGGAACACACGGTATCTCCATGCCAGAGCTCCTGCAGGGCACACTATAGGAAAAACCACATCTGTCTTATTTTATGGGGAACTTGTGCATGGAAAGTCCATGCAGATATTTCCACTGATTTTGGAAATAGCTGCTCGTGTGCATGTATATGTATTGACCAAGCATAATGGTCAATACCTCACACAGCAGTGTTATATAAAGCTTTGCTTAACATGACTGCAGGATGGTTGTATTACATGCAAAAAAAAAAAATCCCTGTGGATATTGCACAAGACCTTTCTGTAGAAAAAAGTGATTCTAGGAATGATGTAGATGGCTTTAACATGTTTCATTGGAACGGTTTCAGAAAGACCTTCACTCTGCAGCCAGGTGCACTAGTTGCTGTGAAGACAAATGTGCAGGGTTTTGAGAATGTCATTTACGTCAATAATAGAATTATTTTCAGATATTACGGATTTTACATTTTTAAAGCCTTTGATGATATGCCCCTTCTGGACTGGGCACAATTGCTGACTCCTCTTGCAGTGTTGGGCATGACCCCTTTCTGATGGGAGTCAGCTCCCCTTTTCAGCTACTGTGACAGAATTGAGAATGTGCACAACAGGAAAGCTAGAGTGGGTTTGGCAATGACTCTGTCTCCCCTTGGCAACTCTTGCTAGGGTAAATTTGCAACTGAAATTCCAAATTTGGCAAGAAAAGGAGGAACCATTTTCCTGGCAGCCCTCCACAGGTACTCAGGAGAGTGGATGGGGGGTGATAGCCAGAGAACAGATGGCAGTGTGGGATGAAGGTAGGTAAGGTGGTCAAAGATGTTCAATAAATAGATTTAACAAATATGTTACATCACAACATGTGTGACACATGCCTGCAGTTTTTCATGAAGAGCACAATGCCAAGGTGATACCTCACTTACACAAACAACTGCGTAATTGTGCCGTATGGACAAGCACAGCCCTTCTGTCTTCACATTACTGTGTTTTTCCTGAGTAATCTTTTAAAGAAAGACAAAGGCAGCAAAATCGATAGCAGTCTTTGAGAAACTGGCATATGAGAAAAGCCTCAGCCGTTACAGTCTGAGGTGGGAAAAAGGCTGAAAAGAGACATGATAATCCACAAATATCTACACTTTTCATGATGGGGAATGGATGTTGATCTAAAGTGCAATAAACTCAAGACTACGCAAAAATACTTAAGGGAAATATTCAGGGAAAAAATCTATTGTGCTAAACACCTTTGCTATTTGTGGCCTACAGATGGCTCTCCCTGTTTTTCAACTTACTCAGAGATGACATTTTATGTTGTATATCAGACTTCTTTTTTCCTTGCAGTAAATGTTTCAAGTATGGAAAAATGTGTTCCTGAGGGCATCTGCTAAGGTCCTATCCATGGAGGTTTCAGAGGTGTGCTAGATAAAGCAACCTCAGTGAATATTCAGTAGGGAAAATCCTGCTGATTAAAGGGAGCAGTGCAAGATGAGCTGCCAGGTCTTTTATTATCTATGTCTCCAGGACTATTGGTAGTGAAGGGAGTTCTTGCATAAAAGCCTTTACTGGCTTTATTTATGCGAGGGCTGCTTCCAGGAAGGGGGAATCCATCATGTCAGAGACGAATGCAAACACAGAGCTTTCTCTCTTGCCCTCTCTCTACATTCGGGCTGTCCTTTCATTTGACATAGAGACTGTGGTGTTCTGTGTATACTCTGCAACCTGATTTGCTTAAGGCTCCCCAGAAACAAAGAGACAGTGAGGGCGGGATCACCTTAACACAGTGACTTGACTGTTTTCTGGGAACTGCTTGCTGGGTCAGAAGAGAAAGTCAGAGAGGGAAGGCCAAGTCCCACAAGAGTGGGCTCCAGTGATGCCCTGACAGTCAGGCAGGGAGCCAAGGGAAGGATGCTGATCCAAGTCCCTCCACCTGCAGCCAGACACATCTTTCCTGTGACCCATTAGAGACCTCAAAGCCCTGGCAGATGAGAAGAATGGTCACCCCCAAACCTCTGTTAGAGTGATGCAGAATTGCCACCATATTCTTCGGGTCAGTAATACCCCAGGTGAGAAAGAGAAAACCCACACTACAAATTTAATTTCCTATTTTCCCAGCACTGCTCTCAACACAGCTTCCATATTTTAGAAGGCTGTGATTTGTTGTGCTGCTTTTCATAACACTCTGACAATTGTCTAATTGAAGGATGGCAGAAGGCAGCTAAGCTCTGCCCAGCTCTGGATGTGAGGACAGTTTTGCAGAGGGGAAGGCAGGGTGCATCAAAGGTGTTCAGCATCATGGCAGAGTATCTCCATATCCAGAGGCAGGAGATCACAGGATGGGTAGGGTAGGGTAGGGTAGGGTAGGGTAGGGTAGGGTAGGGTAGGGTAGGGTAGGGTAGGGTAGGGTAGGGTAGGGTAGGGTACTACCCATCCAAAACGCATGACATGCAGAACCTCAGGAGTTTAGATACAAGATAGGGCTTGCAGGTGTCCCATAGTGGATCATACTAAGCACAGAAAGATTTTTTTTTTCCCATGTGTTGGATGTGGGACTATATGTACAGGGCTGGCTGAAAAAAAAGGCAAGACAAACTTACTTTGGACTGTGGAAAGCTCTAGTTAGCTTGATTCGTCCAGACCATGACCCAGATCTGTCTGTGCCCCGGCATGGAGGATCTAACACGTGGTATCAGGCATCAGCTGAGGGAAGGATTTGGGGCCTTCCCTGCTATTGTCTGTATAAACAAGTATGCAGCTGCACTGATAGACAAACATAAAGAAAATGTCCCAGAGGTGACAGCACAGCAACACTTAAGGAGTGTTTCTTTTAGGGAAGAGGCTGATTCTTCAGCCAGCTTTTGCAGGAAAATATTAGTTTGACAATCCCTTCATGAGTTTTACAGACCAGCCTCTGCAAGAGGGGTCAGGGAAAACAAGAGTTAAGGGACGGCAGCGGGGAACTGCAGATGCTGAAGCAAGGGGAAGTGGGGAAGATCCAGGGCAATGGTGATGTGGTGCGCTGGCAGCATGATGGGTGGAGGAGCACGGATGATCTGATGAGCAGAGCTGCAGGATGGCTTGAAGGCAAACACACAAAGCAAATAAGCCTGTCAAGCAAGACAAGGGACTGCACATTGCAACTCTCTGACTCCCAAGACATTAATGATGGACTCTGTGTGCACTAAGCGCAGGGTCGAGTTGAGGAAGGTAATGATTTCCCTGGCCTGTACTGGTCCCTTCCTGCAAAACCAGCAAATGTTACACATCCTGCAGAGGCAAATGGCACACAGAAAACAGAGATGCTCTGAAGGATGTAAGCCCAGCAGCTCAGAGCTCCCATGTAGGGGGGGGGGGGGGGTCACACGCAGGTCTGGGAAGCAGCATAACCCTCGAGCAAGGTCTCTGGCAGTCCCACCTCCTGGCTCTGCAGGCAGGCACCGCCTGACCTTGCTGGTGAGGAGGGCTTGGGTTGCAAACACTGCACGTCTCTGGGACCTTCGAAACCTGAGAGCCACAGGTCTTCTCCCCCTTTGAAGCAGCGCACCCAGCTTCCTGATGGGCGGCTTTCCAGCTTATTTGGGAGGAGCAGAGCCATGCCTCGGGTGCTGGTGCCAGAGGGTGCAGGATGAGGGTCACTGAGCAGCACGGATGTCCGCTGCAGCAAACCAGGTGCCTTTTGCGGCCCCTGGCATGGGACAGAGCTTCCAAGCCGGGCGCGCAGCCTTTGTTTTCGGTGTTTGCTGCGGCTGGGCATGGTCCATACGGCTGGATACGACGAGGTTCCTCGGGAAGGGTTAAGGCCCGCGGGCGGAGCAGCCGGAGCCCCGGCGCGGTCCCTCCCCGCGGCGGGCGCAGCTGCGGCCCGGCCCGGCCCGGCCAGCTGGCTGCGGGCCCTGCCCGCGGGAGGCCCCGGCCCAAATCCTCAGCGGCTCCGTGCCCGTGCGAGCTCAGAAACACTCGGCGGCAGCGAGTCCAGCCCCGGCCCCGCTGCCCTTCTAGTCCGGGGGCCGCACTGCGGGGTGGTGCCCGTGTCCCCACATGCCTACCGATCCACAGAGCCCAGCTGCCCTCTGGAGGGCCCCTCCACCCACCGCCACTGCCCCCGGCCCCCTCCGCCCTCCCCGGGTCTTGCCCTCCGCCGGTAACGGGACGTGGCCTTGTGGAGAAGAAGCTGCGGCTGCCTCCAGTCACACCACAGGGGCAAGAGGCCCTTCAGAATTTTTTCCCTTGTAGAGGAAAATCCCACAGTGCCTCCTTTGGCCCCAAATGATCCCCAAAGAGCAAATTGCAGAATCCCAGATGCTTTTAGGAGAAGTGATGCGTTGTATAAAGCATAATTTGATTTTTCTTTTTTTTTAATCTGGTGTGCCTTAATCCACATGGCATGAGGCTCATGTAGAACCATGGCAAGAACCAGACGCCCACAGTTCTGGGCTGCGAAGCTGTGCAGCATGCGGGAATAACCTGCACAAGGATGGACATGACAAATGCTGTTGAGATCCAAAAGGAAACAACTGCTCCGGAAATCCCAGTCCATACTACTCCACTTCCTAGTCCACCCATAGAAAAGGTGCTGCTCAGGGCTAGCTGTCACCTACTATTTATGTAAGGATGGCATGGTTAAAGTCCCCAAAGATATGAGAGAGAAGCTCAGTTTAGTATCTCTGCTGACAGATAGCAATATCCAAGGAACAATGCCATTGCCCACAACAGAGCTGTCCTCTGCCATATGAGATGTTTTGGCATGTCTTCCCCAGACAGGAAGGCACTGGTACATCCCTAAATTCTGCCCACCAACATCCACCCTCTGTGTGGGGTGAATCCACAATTTCCTATTGCAAATACAGAGGGCAACTACACTGACACTTTTGGCAGTAGCCATAAATTCACATTAAAAGTCTTCAAGTAATAGCATTGCTGTGTAAAGACAGCCTTTGAAAAGCTTGTTTCCAAAGCTTAGCAGCAGGATTAGGAGGTTGCTGGCTCTTAGCTGTGAGCTTTGCAGATGCTAGGGGCTGGCAAAGCAAAATCTGTATCACACGAAAAAGTTGATCAGGTCTGACTCTCCCCTGCCGTGAGATTACTTTTCTCACTACAAAGCATTTCTCCTCAGCAGTAAGTTCAAAGTATGTGTGGGCATGAAGATAGTGTATTGTTCACCAGCTCACTGTTCTGCTGAGCAGCCACGTCGCTTGTTCCCTGTCTCAGGTTATAAACAGTGCTGAGAAGCTCAAAATTGCTCACAGCTTAAACGACGTAATCATGGTAACCTAGCCTATCTTACCCTACTGTGAGCTCTACTTTAATAATCCTGCTTAATCATTAAACCACAATAAAAGCAAGCCAAGGAGTTTGAGGCAAGAGCCAAGCCAAGGTGTATCACAGCACTGCACCAAACTTGAACTGTGCAATCACCTAGAGACAGAGGAAGCCACACAAAGGGATAGCAAAGCTGTGCAAAGGGTCAGAAAGATGTAGCAGAAAATTTGTATCCATTGGGACTTGTGAAGCTGTGAGCTGCTCTTGCTAGTCAAGACTGCAGTAGTGCCCTATTTACATCCCTTTCCCAGGAGACCATCTTGTTATCTAGCACACACACTCCACTTAAGTCTTGTTGTTGACATAGATGCTCTGACTAAACCCTAATTCCTGGTGATTATCAAGTATAACAGCAGTTGCCAGTTATTTTTCAGAATGCTTTACCCCTCAACTGAAAAGTACAAAGACAGCAAATTCCTTGGACAGACCTATTCCTTGCCCATGATGCTGCATATTGTGTTATGGCAAACTAATCTTTTTCCAAGACCATTTCATACAGAAGGTGAGGTTAGATTTAAAAAAAAAAAAATGGAAAAGCAGGAAGGGAGACACACTGCTTCTGTCACTCTGCTGGGGACACTGAGAACAGGGTTAGGCCAAGGCCTGCCCATGCAGGCCCAATGCATACAGGGCTTGAACTGGTTCCAGGAGGATTATTCCTGTGTGCATGAGTGCATGACAGACAGAACAGATTTGGTCCTTGTTGCTTTGACTTTTCCAGGATGCTCCATTTATTTGTGCATTTTAGGAAACAGACTGGTACAGTCAGATGTTCTGTACCTGGGTTCCCCTTCTCCCACCCAAAACAGAAATAATTTTAGGCTAAAAGCATCACCCATGCCAGAAGATGAGAGAGCCAAATCCTTTCGAAGGCAAAGGACTTACCAAAACCACCAGGGTTTCACCTCAGTAGGACTAAACAAAGAACTTCACCGCAGTCTGTGATAATTTGGCTGAAGAGACAATGAGTCAATTTTGTATTTTCAGACCCAAATAATTGTCTGGGTGGGGGAACACTCTTGCCTCAGCTTCCTTGAAAGTGGGAATGAGAGGACTGGTGTTGCTGAAATCATTCCAGAATTTGGGTTACGGAGCAGAAAACTGATTCACCTTCTGCAGTCTGAAATGGGGTATATTTTGTCTTCATTGTCTCACTCCCACCTCTTGTAGGATTTGACTGCAGCATGGAAGCATCCTGATATAACTTTACAGTGCATCATGTTGTTGTTACTGTAGTAACTTATTACTTGGACATCTTGTGTTATCTTTATTGCTGCAGTACCTGGTACAAATGTACCAGTGTTTGTCCACACACACTGTTATTACTGCCTTATTCCCCAGACTAATTTACTGCAGCATCCTGTTGTGTCTTATTGCTGCATTATCAAAACGCTACTTTACTGCAGTGGCCTGTGTTACCTTATTGCTACATTTATTCTGGTATTATTATGTCAGCTTACTGCCACTTTTTATGGCTGCCCTGCTACCATTTTATTACAGTACTCTATGGGATCTTAGTGCTGAGTTATACTGAGAGTACATTAATCCATTTGCTTCAGCCTAACGCTGTCTGCACTGGCTTGTCGAACCTTTCCTAGTGCTTGTCCTGCTGCTGTTTTGCCACAATAGCCGTGAATGCTCTGGATACTCTATTATCCAAATAACAGTGCACAGCCATATTTCACAGCCATAGCCCTGCAAGTATGGGAAGTTTTGTAGCTAGCTTGCACAGCTTGGACATAGTAAAAGCTTTCCAGGCTGTCTTTCCTTAAATTGATGCCATTTAGAACATAAACAGAGATGGAAAGCTGATTTCCTAACTCATCTTCAGCATGATGAGGTAGTTGGAAGACACCGGACACTTACAAAGCAGCAGGTTACTGCTTGCAGTGCTCAAGGGGATACCATTGGGCGTACAAAAGTAGCATCACTTGGAATAAGCAAGGTCATTAAAGAGCAATAATTCAAGGATGTGGTTCATGTGGAAGTAGTTACATGTTAGTATCACCATATGTGAAGTAAAAGACATGTGAAGAACAGTTGATATGTATTCCCAGGAGGAGGCCTTGTCTACTCTCATGTTTGTTTTGGAGAAATTTAGTCAGGAAATGAGGAGCAGAGCTTTCTTCCCTCCAGAGGATATGCAGCTCTGTCCGCTCAGCTAGCCATTGCTGAGCAGATTAGTTTGCACGTGTGCATTTAAATGGCAAGCTGTTCAGCATCCAGGCCCCCTGATGCACGCCCATATGCATACTCTCTGTCTCTGTAAGAATTCCCTCCATGTGCTCAACTGTTCAAACACAGAATATTCCCCACAGGCAAAATACTGTGGCAGCCAACATGACCATCCTGCAGGAATACAGCTGAAAGACAAAGCAGAGTGCATTGCTCACAGGGCAGCAGCACATCCCCAGGTTAAAGTCTGGCATTTCTGCTGCCTGCGCAGAACATAACCCAAATTCCACCTGTCCTGTCACCCATTAGCATTCTCCAGTCCTGCCCCCATGTGGCCCCGTGCTGCAGGACATGAGGAGTACCTCTGTGGAGCTACCCATCCTTCCCCCAGGAGAACTCTCCAGTGTCGGGGACTCACTACAAAGCAGAGACCCACATGTACCACTTTACCATCCCTGCTCCTTGTTACACACCAGTTTCATGTTTTATATGTACATCTTGCCCAGGAATGCTCTGCAGACCAGTCTGAGGGTTCACAAGACAGACCTCCCATGGGAAATGCCTTGTGGCTGGGCAGCACTGGCAGTAGAGTAGCTTGGAGTGCAAGCAGCTGTTGGTTTACAGAGCTCCAGTGATGCATGGCACTGCTGGGTTTGACAGAGATAAGAACACCGTCTACAAGGCTCTGAGAAGAGATGACCTCTGCATTTTCCTAGGGATGACCAAGGGGGCACATATGCATATGCATGAATGGACATGTGAACCTATTACACAAAGACCTGCTATTTCCCAGGGGGACCCTTTGGCTGGGTGGGTAACAGAGGACAAGACAAATGAGTCCTGCAAGGACAGCTAAGTGACAATTTGGAGGGGACCAAATGTTATCCTCAGAGTCAGAGGACCACAGGAATGTCAGGGACATTCATGGTGGTTCTGCAGTCCTGAAACTCCCTTGTGTGTCATGTATATGTAGAATGAATTTGGTCTGAAGTCCTCAGACAGCAGGCTGTTTAGGGCATAGGCATGTGTAAAGAACAAACATCATACGCAGTAGTCTACTGTACATTCATGCAGGTGTATGGACTTTAGGTATAATTGATATTAGGACTTTTCTCCAGGAAAGAAAAGAGGTATCAGAATGACAAGTGTCATGGGCAAAGAGGAAGGTACTTTTTCTGACAGAAACTATGCTGGCATGTTTTTGTGCATACATAGGCCTTAGATATTAGAATAATACTTGCCTACAAAGTGAATGTTGTTGACAGCCAGCTGTCTACTTAGCTAGATGGTTCTGCCTAGGTAGGAATGCAGATTTTTAGCCATATAACAGTTTCTACCACCTGTACAAAAAGCTAATTTGCCTTGGCATGAGTGAAGAAGACCAAGAAATGTCTAGTTTCATGTATGCTTCAGATCTGAACTGCTTACAAAATATAGGCGATTTCGTGAGTCTTGAAATTCTTTTTTATATATAGATAGTATACTGTATGTGAATGCAGGCCATTTTCCTATCTGCAGCTAGTATAAGTGGATTTCATAATAAAGTCACTTCAGTCTTGTCCTCATCCTAACCTCAATACCTCCAACAGCTTGAAACAAGCTACTGGGTCATCTTTTGCTATTGCATTCATGGGCTGCAGGTCAGATGAGTTTTAGTGGAAGCTCATTTCCTCCAGTGGTACAATTTCACTCTCAGAAAGATGCTTCTCAGCAGGGTCAGTTATTTGAGCAAGATATCACAGCTGGGTGTGCTACTGTTTAGAGAGGGTCAGCTGGCACCCAGTGCCCTGCCCATTCATGCCCTGCTTCTGCTGGTCCCATCTCCATCAGTTCCCTCCTCTCTGTAGGCTGAATTTTGACATCTGCCCACATCAGAGTTGCCTTTCCCTGGACACAGGTGAGTGGATTTTGGCCCTCTCCGATTGGAGAGCTGGAGTCTGGTTTGGTTTGCTTGGAGAAAAGCTTGAACATCCATCATTGATTAGGTATGCAAAATCTTAAATAAATAGAAAAATAAATAAAATATAAACCAACTCACTTTAAAATTGTGTGTGTGTATGCTTGTGTGCTTGGGTGTGTGTGTGCATTGGACATCTCAAACATTACTTTTTGAGCATCAGGCAGAGTCTGATCACATTTGCACCATGCGCACATGCAGAACGATTCCGCCGACGTCAGAGAATTTGCACCAGGATCAGAGTCTGACTGAAGGGGGTAGATCCTCAGGTGATGAAAACCACTCCTGCTCTCCTGACTTCAGCTGAGGATCTGGCCATCATCTCTGGACATGCTACATGCTATTGGAAGGACAATGAGTGATGAACTTAAAGAGTGCCTTTTTTTTTTTTCATTGCTTTAAAGGAGGAGAAACATAGGAGAGAAAAATAAAGTTAAAGTCAGTGAATTTGCAGAGGAAATGCATTTGGGATTTTTTGAGAAGGAGAAGCAGCTTCCAGTAGATATTTTATTGGATCCAGACGGCCACATGAAAGGGAGTAAGTGGCACCATCTTATTACAGTCACATTTGTGCCAGGGAGAAAAGAGATGTGGAAAAACACTGATCTCTCTCAGCTCTTCTTTCTCCAAGCTGTGGTTGGGTCTGTTTCCTTAAACGAGACAGCAAGCCCTCGCCTTGTCGACCTCCTGGGTATGGTGAAGTGTGCTCCTCCAAAGCTCAGTTGGAAACAAAGTACCTGCACAGAGCTCAGGGTCCTTAAGGAGCTGTGCAGACAGGGAAGTGTTGGTGTAAACTGTGAAGAGAGGTGCTCCACTGGTGTGCGGCTCTCTGCTTCCACTTGCTCAGGCTGTCTCCCCTGCAGGGACCTGCTCTCCCTGAAATGCCCCGTCCCCGGCAGTGGTCCCAGGTGTCTCTCCCGCGGGGCGGTCGGCTGGAGCTGTCAGGAGGACTGCATCAGGCCCGTGAGGCGCTTGCTTGCCAGAGACTTTCCCTGGAGGGAGGGACAAACAGAAGAGATCCAGAGGTGTAAGTGATGTCGAATGGTTTCTCTGGGAGTGAGGGGCAGGGGCTTTCCCCCAGAGCGGGGCACGAGGCTCTCCTGACAAGAGAGGCAGGTGGGGTGAGCTAGCCTCTAGAATTTCATGTGCCTGCAGTTTTGCCCCAGGAAAGTCGTTTGGCAAGGAGGAGTTGTGTCTAATGATGTCCAGTGGCTATCACTCAAGGCTGTGCCCTGGTACCCTGTCTTGTGAAGATATGTCATTTCTCCAGTTTCATGAGAACTGGTAAAAGCAAAGCCCTGTCCTACACTCAATGCTACTTGTTCTGCCCACTGCCGTCCTGCTGGTGCAGAGCTCTACCCAGCTTGCGGAGGGATGCACAGCCAAGGCTGCTGTGAAAACTGGGATGTCCCTCCCACGGTCTGTGAATCAGTATCAGCTGCACAGCATCCACCAGGAGTAGGTCTAGGAAAAAAGTAATTTCAGAAACAGTTTAGCCTGTTCCTGCCCTGCTGTCACTCACCTGGGCACACTTCTTGGTCACTTGCCTCCTGGGTTGGTGCCTGTTCACTCCTGCTTGGCCTCCCTGCCCTCCCTGTGCTCTCCTTCAAGCCACCAATGCAAGAGTGTGGCTGTGGCAGCCCTGCTCATGCCCTGCTGTCATCTACATGAGCTTTCCCGCTGACTGGCAGGACTAAGGACCAGGAAGAAGGAAGGTCACCTGCACACCTGAACCCCTTCCCTAACTTAGACCATGCAGCACCTGCTTTCAGGAGCAAAGGACCTACAGGACCTATTTCAGGACCTACAGCCAGTGTTCTCCATTTGCAGACAGGGTATATCCACCTAGGGAATACTGATGGCTTTGCAATTACTGATACAACAGTGAAAAACTGTCTCAGGTATTGCACCAGTTGCTGTATTTCCTTGGTGAGCTTTCCTCTTGAAAAACGATGTTTTTCTTAAAGGGAAAAAAAAAAGTCTTGCTTTAAATAAACATTCAGGGAATACCAGGGAGCTGTAGAATACCTAGCAGCTCTTAAACAACCTCCTCTTCATTACTATATTTAGCCAAGACTTCCTTTGCAATAGGAAGTCTTATTGATTGCCATTTCAAAGAAAGACCCACAAAAAGAGCAAGAGAAATGGATTATGCAGTGAAAATGATTAAATGCAAAATGTAGAAAAATTTGAAATGAAAAAATTAGCAGGCTATTTGAAATAAATATTTTTAAACAAGCTAATACTCTAGGAAAAAAGAAACATTTCCCATCTCCCTTTAATCTTTAATCTCTTTCCATGTAGTGCTGTTCCAGGAAGATGTAGCCGTTCCCTACAGAAGCGGCATTTCATTACTGAAATGTGTGACTTTCACCAAATGATTTGCTCAGCTGCATCAGCACACACAGCCTAATCTGTCCATGTTCTGTATACCAGCAGTTGGCTGCAGGAAACACTGTCATCATGCCGATTGTCCTGCCTGGGAGGAGAAACCCACAGCCATTGCTCTGTGCCTCACACACAGGGCTCAGCATGGGAATGGCCAGCTCCATCCCAGAGCTCTGCAGACACACCATTCAAGACACACATTTGGGTGGGGTGGGTTTTTTGTTTGTTTGTTTTGTGTTTTGTTCTGTTTTGTTTTCCCACTGTAAATCATTATTATTATTATTATTATTATTATTATTATTATTATTATTATTTGCACCATTGTAAAGCTTGGCCCAGCACTACCCCAGGGGGTGGCCAAGTCTTCTGCAGGGCAACATGGCTTGGGGGGCTAAGACCAGGGCTGTCATTTTGCTTGTCATTTTGCTGCTGTCATTTTGTTGAGGAATACCAGAGAGTGAGTGCTAAGGAATTGTCAGTCCCTGCATCCTATTTATAGGAAGAAGAAGGTAAAGATACGGATGTTAATTCCTGGAAAAATAACATCTGAGCTTAGCAAATAATTAAAAAAAGAGTTAGTTTCCATCAATATTTAGGGACTTCCTTGGGAAAAAAAATTAACAAATAAGCCTTGGTTTATATAATGCCTATTCAGTCAGACTCTAACTAATCTGTGAAAGGCAGCTCCTCTTGTTATCTTCCCACAGGCAGGTGGCTTGGGGCTACGCCAGCTCCCTGCGTCAGGTTCCAGCAGGGCTGAGGAGCAAACACTGTCCCACATCCTGCCCCCAATTCCACATTCCTGTGTTCAAAGCAGGAAGAAGAAAGGCCAGTAGTGGGCCAGGCTGAGGAGAGGGGAGAGCTGCCCTGGAGAAGGTGGTGGGTTGGAAAGGGAGCCCATGGTCATGGTTTGTACAGAGCAAAACTTTGCTCATGGGCTTCCCAGTGGAAACTGCTTCTCGTTGGGGGGAAAAGCAGTGGCCTCCATCTGCAGCTCCCCCATCCCACGGGAAAGGCGTTACCCTGGGAACTGCAGCAAACTTCCCGCCTGCAGGCTGGGATCAGTCCCCAGTGGAAAGCCTGTCTGTCTGGGAGGATAACCGTGCCAGGGAACAGCCTCACGCACAGGGACATGCAAACAGATGGGTGCAAGAAGCTCTATTTTAAAACAGCAAGAAGCAGGCAGTAATGTTGTCTGCTCAGCTGTTGTGTTCACCTCTGTGCTGGGAGAGAAGGCAAAAGGATCCCTGAAATTGCATAGAGGGATTAATGCTGCAACATTTTTGACTACAAGCAAACGCGCTGTGATGTTCAGCCCCCAACTACAGGCATACTGATGTAGGGGATTTTGTTTCAACCCAATGCAGGGCCAAGTGTCAGCCTCACTGCATGGGTCTGAGGGATACAGGTATCTGCAGGCTGGACTTGGGCAGGATGCAGGTGTTCAGTTTAGGATTCTCTCATCTTAGACATCCTCATTAAAATAAAAATAAAGGAGGATCAGGAAAAGACTGCATTTCATTAGGAAAACTGGTATCTCTTTCCTATTAGTAAAATGAACAAGAAGGAAGTAAAACAGTGTATAACAGGTGGAAAAGCTGGATGGGATCTGCAGTCCACATGCTGATATAAATCAACGTGACTCAGTTGTTTCCACAGAAGTGCTGCTGATTTACACCAGTTGAGGGGCTGGCCCATAGTATCTCTTCAGGTTTAGCCCTGCAGGGCTTGTAAGGCACAAAGCCCATCAGGAGACACAAAAGGTTTGCATCAGCTGACTGAGAAAAGCCTAAGTGCAGCACACAGATGGCTCCTTTGGAATGGGGCAGCCAGCACTCCACAGGCAGCCAGCACTCTCTCCAGGACCCCCAGCCAGTGCATCCAAACCTACCTGCCCCTGCTTGCCAAGAGGGTGTCCATGGCCAAAGCATCCAGGGTGGCCACAGCATGCTTTAGTGCCATTGCTTAGTGTCTGGAAAAGAGATGTCTGGGTAACCAGGAGAGGTGGCCTGTGTCCACCTTGAGACAGCAGACATGAAATGCACCCCTGTATTCTTTGTGATCCCACAACCCTTCCCTGAGGCTGGCATGGTGTGAGTGCCTGAGTCAGTCACGTGAAAGGCTGCTCTGAGAAGGTGGAGGTGGCTGAAATAGTTCTTAATTGGGTACAACACATGGCAAAAAAGTTCAGGTCCAGGAGGGCATGTTGGGTCTCATCTACCACATGGAATGGATATATCCTTCGGGATATATCTGACAGAGCAAGGATGTGAAAGGTTGGCACAAACAACACCTAGTTTCTTTAAAAAGGTTCAACCAAAATAAATTATGTTTTCCTTCCGTGCATCTTTGTTTAGCATGAAACCAGTGGCTGTCTCTACCTCTCCTTTCCCCACTGGAAGAGAATGTCAACAACAACTGCTGTATTTCCAGGAGAAATTTCATCTAAGCTAGGATGGCAGGGGATTTGGAAAGCGTACCATCTCAAGCTCAGCACACTTCAGTGCTTCTTTTACTGTGCCACATGTATATGCTGAATAACTTAAGGTAAGATTAGAGTGAATGTAAGGAGAAAACTTTCTACATGGGGTCTAAAGTCTATAAAGAAATCCCTAGTCCTCCAGTCTCAAAATATTTGTCATTACTAATTAGAGTTACAACAATTAAAAGCCCAGACAGCATAGCACAAGCAGTAGGGCATATGTTGTATGACATATGTGGTGTGTCATCTTGGATGGAGGAAGGCTTCCTTTTCTCTCTTGTCCTGCAAGCAATTGAGCTGTTCCACAGCTTACAGGCAAGGATGACATGGAGCTTCACTGCATCTGGTAAAGGTAATGTCCAGTTTTCTCTATGCTGCTCAATGAATCTTTAATTTTTTTTCCCTTGAACACCCCCCATGACAGGAGCCATTTCTTAAAGGCAGTGTAAAATCAGAATTTGGAGTAACCTAAGGAAAACATCAGGGTATTCTTAATAAACCTAATGAAACTTTTCCCTAGAAAATGATTTCCAAGTATGTGGCCATCCTAACTGCTTGGCTACATGTCCAGCAGAGGATTGGACCTCAAAACTTGTGGACCATCAGGGCTCACTGAGGCCCAGTGAAATAAAGATTAACCTATAGGTCACAGGAGATGATTAGCACCTTTAGTGGCTGAGCATTTGTTGAGCAGCTACTAAGCTAAAGTGTAAAATGCAATCAGCAATTATTTTAATGAAGAAGAATTCAGCAATTTAACATAGGCAAGAAGCCAAGTAAGAAGGAAAAAAGGGTGTCTGGGATTTGATGCAAAAAAGGGACAGCACTCCTTTCAAACCTCCTGTATGAGCCACCAGAGTTTCCGTATTGCTCCTTGCTTTTATCTGCGAAAAGCAGCATTTTGCACAGTTGGGAGAGAAGCAAAGAGTGGGAAATTCTAAAAGTATTTTTAAATGGAAAGTTTAGTTCTGTCCAGTACCCATGGCTTCACACAATGTTGATGTGCTCTGCCCAGCACAGCGCAATTCAGCATGCAGACGTTCCCCACCCCCAGCATGCACAAGCCAGAGCTCCCATGCATGTTGTCAACAACTTACCTGAAGACCCAGGCAGGATTACTCCCATAAGGAGCTTTGTGGCTGCACCAGTGGGAGAGAGACGAGATGGCAGCACAGGCTCCTGTTTGCCATGTCAATACAGACCAAAGTGCTTTCATGCTGACTGCTCACCTCCACAATTTCCACCCACCAGCTTGGGGCTTTGTTTTCTACAGCTGGCCCCACTTCTTGCTTTCTACCCCTCATTTGTGCTCAGGGCTCTCCCTTTCCCAGTGTGCTGCCCAATCTGCTCCAAGCAGAAGCATCACCTTCCTGGAAGAGAAGTCATCTCCCGGGGAGCACTGTTGCCCTGTCCCCCTTTGCAGAGAACTGAGGCTGGTCTGCATCTCCAGTGGAGGTGAGATAATTCTCCTTCCATCAGCTTTGATCTGAGGTTTTTCACATCATCACAGGCACTGCTCAGTTTTCCTATCTTTTAGTTAACATACTGCAAGAAATTTGGCAGTGGACAGACAACATCCTGCAACTAAATTTTACTTCTGAAGAGACTGCCATGGCCCTAGCACTGCCAGCACTGGTTTTCAATGTTATATTACAATGCATATCTTGGGGCAGCTTTATTTTTGTGCCATTTAAAAAATATCCTTTTTATTAGATTTTTTTTCATTAAGATATACATTGTCAACATAAATGTAACATAAATTAATGAAGTTAAATAAGAAACTGAATTAAAAACATAAACAATACTGGAAAATAACTTAGTTCAACACAAAATAAACACAGACACATAAACTATGAACATAAGTAACATAAATTAACACACAAAATGTGGTGGACAATACCACCAGTTACACACTGACACAAGCTGAAAACAGGAGCTGCAAAGTAGCTGTAGAGGGTAAGGTGGGGCCAAATGCTCCCAGCATGCAGAATGCTCACCTGTTCTTGCCAGCACAGTCTCATGAGTTACCCCCAAATTCCTGCAGAGTGAGCCCCACTCCTCTTCTAAGGCTTGAATGACAAGTTACCTGAGCTTCTTGCCATTCCTGCCCATCACAGTGAAGCTCAACCACCATGGGTTACATTCCCACATTTGATATTGCTTTTTCACTCTTCTGGCTCATATCCCTTATGGGAACAGTTCAGAGCTTCAGCCCAATCAAACCCGGTATCATCTATCCCCATTTTAAGTGGTGAGGATTTCTTACACTTTCTAAATGAGGCATTGCACTTTGCTTGGAGAAATACCAGTACACCACTGCATATGGCACAAACCAGGATCTGTGTATTCACCTACTCCTAGCACAGCTTCATAATAGCTGCAGCCCTCCTCTACCATCCCACCAGCACCACAAGTAAGATCCTCTTCTTTTGTGGTGCAGTCTGGGCTCCTTGTAGCTGAGAGTGAACCAGTTTTGGCATTAGTTGAAGCTGTCTACGGACTGCAAATTCAGGATGTGTTCCTCCCTTTGACAAAAATCCAGGAAGACAGAGTAGCAAATGGATCACTGCAGCCAGTACACAATGGTGTAGCAGACTGTTTTTTCAAGCCAGCTCAGAAATGCCCTAACTGAATGTTGTTGGTCTGGCTCTTGGGCAGGGTATGATTCTGTGCAAAGGACTCAGATTGTTTGACAGCCTTCAGCACGACTGGGAACCAGATATGTAAATGTCTTGTACAGAGGAAAATGGATGTACCACTAAAATATCAAATCTCTCTGGAGTATGAAAATAAACTTGACTGAAATCACAGCAGGGGCTAAGCACACCCTCCCTCCCAGACACCTTGCTAAGGTCATGGTTTAGTATCTGCAGCTATACCTGTCTGTAGTGAGGAGGTACCAGCTTTTATCTTCAAGGGTTTGTGTGTGGCTCAAATAAAATACTGCAAATTAATAGTGGGTGTGTTTGAACTCTGTATAGTGCCTTTCGTCCAGAAGGGTACCCAAGCACTTTCACAAATAATATGCACAAAGATCACTCACCCACTTTGCCCTCGCAGCGGCAAAAGGAAGCTGCCATCCTGTGCCAGCAGCACTGCACAGCAGTGCTTTTAGGAAGTGCAGGACAACTCATGGACTAGAAACAATGGATACTTACCCCTTAAAGGAGCCCCTGTATTTGGAGCAGACTGTGCAGCATACAGGTGCCACATGCAACTTACCCCTTACCAAAGTGGGTAAGGTACCAAGACGATACCAAGAGCAGATGCGGTGCATTCCTGCCTGCAGCGGTGAGTCAGTGCATGCGCTGTGCAGGACATGCATCCGGCCCTCTGCAGCCCCAGCTGTGGACACTGGCTGGCTGTCACACCAAGGGAACAATCACACGGCCGGCTGCAAACACGGGCTGCAGCCCCTTTGCGCTTTGGGTACGTTCTGATGCTTCCCATCACCTAAGTAATGCAAGTTCCTTTTCTCAGTACAAGCCAGTGTAATGACTGGAGTAGTGAAGTGAGCACATTTTCTTTTAAAGTAAAATACATTCCACAGATAAAAATAACCATTTTCCCAGATGTATTTTCTTTATGCCAAATCTAAAAAACTTTGGAATCCATTCCTGTATCCCTTTCTTTCTTGCTGTCTGTTCTGATAGCCACTTCACAGGATCTCAGTGTATCATCTTTTTATACTTTCCACTTTTTCAACCACTATTCTCTACCAATAATGGCTTAAACCTTTGTCATTATTGCGGGTTGTGAATACTTTCCAAATCCTCAAATGCTGTGATCTATTTATGCACGCTGGTAAAACTGGGAAAGTGAAAAAGTGGGAAAGGTGGTAAATATATGACAGCTTTATGAGATTATCAAGGAACCAGTTAAAAAGATGATATCGGGCAGCAATTCTTTCTCCAGCCTTACACCTTCTTCACTGCTTTCATGGTTACTATTTATAATACATCACAGTGAGCCAGCTGTGCAAAACATCACACAGTTCACCTGAGAAAGATAAGATTCCATCAACACATTTCACATGTGTGACACCACACTCATGAATTAAGAGGAGAAGTAAGTTTGACTTGGACTCTGATCCAACAGTACACAAACCAAGAAGACATAAAAACCAGCATTAGTAGCAGTGGCCAAGGGATGAAGCTCAGGGTCAGGAAGATGGGGAAGCAGCAGCAGGGAAAAACAATAGTGACAACATGGAGCTGGGAGACAGCTGAGAACATCGAGGAAGGGACAGCCAGGAAATCAGGGTAGACACTAAAGCTTTCATAGCTGTATAATGCAGGAGAGAAGATACATATGGAAATGAAATAAAACATGCAACTGTGGATTTCTCTGGGCACTGAACTGGGATGTGTTCATATCCTGAGACAAGAATCATTCAATAAGAAATTACCAAAAGATACCAGAAAACTAAAGCAAAGGAAATGCTACCATGATGTCAGTTTGCATCACTGCAAGGAGGAGGAGGGCATTTTAGGCTCCAGAGAGAAGACATCTTGGGCACTGAGCATAATAAACACATTGAATACAAGATCTCCAGTCATTCTTGTTTCTGAAAAAGTTATCCCTGCATGAGATACCCAGGTGGAGCACTCCACAGCCATTAAGGATGTCATGTGGGACTTTGCCTACAATGCTTCTGGGTGAGAACACAAAACCACTAGACTGGTGCAGCTAACACAAGGATGACAGCAGCTCCTGCTTCCCAGCTTCTCCTTCTGCCTATGCTATGGTTAATGAAGCTAGGCCAGCCTGTTGATTCAGTTATTAGCCTGTGCCTGGGAACTGAGACAATCTTCAGTCTTCACTGATGTGCTATACAAAATGTTCCATCCAAAATGTCCAGGATTCTTTGAAGAAGGGTCATTTGAAAACTTTCATTCTTACATCCTTAATCTACAGTCTACTTCCCACACAGCTCAAACACAGACCATCTCATCCTTCACCTTACCTTCTTTCAACACTGTGTTGAATTTACACACGTGATTCTTTGCCTTCTTCAGGTAAAGACTTTTTCCAGTCCAGGAACATAATGCGTAACTGTGTCCCACATCCATCAGTTCAGCCAGAATTTGTAAAACTTCTGCCTAAAGAATAGATCACTGCTGTGGTCACTCTCTTGTCCTTTAAAGCACAAGGACTGAGAACTCCAATCCTCTCAAAAGTGGTTCATGTGGGTGTGCCTTTTGTTCTTAAAGAAATATCAGCTAGGAATAAAATCCCGAGGTCTCGGCACTGAGTCACCACCTGGACAATGAGTCAGAAATTTTAACACCTGTTTTCTTCCAGGGAAAAATCTGGAATATAGCCATTTTAGGAAAGTTTGAATTCAAGTTTGGGTATTATGGCTCAGGCTTATCTAAGTTACCTGCTGAGGCTGGTATCCATAGCTTTAATCCCTGTTATTGCTGAAGTACTCATTGCTGCTTTTAAAGATAATGCTCAAGATGCAACAAAGGTCCCCCCTCCTATTTCCTCCTTTATTAAATGCAAATGTCTACCAGCACAAGTTAGACAGAGACTTGGTGGTTTCCTTTGTAAGACAAAAAGCAGCAGTGGCTCCCCTAAATGTACTCATTAAAATATTTTTTCCTTCTACACTTGGCCCTGAAGGATCATCTTGGCTTATGAGAACTAAGCTTCTGTCTATCTGATTATTAAATAATTTCCAAACAGACAGGAAACTACAGTGGTTTAAACAGCTAGGCTGAGACTGCAGGGCTAAAAATAGTATAGCAGGCTCCTTTTAATTAGTAAGATGATGAAATATGACAGAAGAGAGAGATGTAGATATATGGATTTGTGTGTATGTGTGTCTTTAAAATTAAGTTATTACCTCAATACTAGATATTATTTATAACATATATGATACATGGTGTCTGATTTTTATGATGCCATTTATCTTCACTTGGGAGAGAAGACAGGCTAACTCTGCTTTCATAATGTCAATCCTTGTTGTATTCAAAAGGAAAATTGTAATAAGATAAACCTGCCACCATGCACAGTGCCATCCTTTTTTAAATGAGGTGGATTAGTAAGTGCTCCAAAGCAATAGACTGTCAGCTCTGCAACTCCATGGTATCGACCGTTCCCAAGGGCACCCTGGAGAGCATGGAAGAACCAGCCTAGCTTTATACCTGTGATTCCACAGCATGGGAGCTTGCCATAAGGCCAAAGGGGTCAGGTACTATCATGTTTATCCTACCACTGTGCTGCCTATGTATTTTTGAGGACTCTTCAAAACCTGAAGAGAGGAGAAACGACATCTGCCACCCCTCTGCTCCAGCGGCGCTGGGCAGCACATGCCCTGTAGTGTTCTGCTCCAGCAGGCAGATGTGGCCCTTTGATGCTCACCAGATGACTGATGACCATGTTTGGTCCTGGGACAACAAAGCTGTCATGAAACATATGGACATCACAGCTTCAGACTTCTGTCAGGTGAGTCAAGGAGGCTGAGGGTGCCTGGCCAGTTGGGGCCTGGATCAGACAGGCCCTTGCTCCAAGGGGAAGCCCGACAGGCACTGCAAACCATGCCCTTTGGTACAGAAGGACCTGACCGCAGTGTGCACAACCCCCTTTTGGCTACTGCACTAAGGTATCTGCTGATACTTTGTAGGGACCTGGAAGTAAAAGGTGAACCATCACCACAGTGAGAATTGCCCTATCAAAATCTTGCTCTTAGTGTTATCCTTAATGTGGACCGGATAGCACCTGGCTTTCAGAAAGATTTGGTGCAAAAACTCGGTGCATTTATTAGTCATGAGATGCTTTCTCTTGGTCAAAAGTATTAAGCCAAGGAAGACTAGACAGTGGGTCTTGAAGGAGTTGAAGACTGGTATAAAAAAATTATGTTAAGCCCTATTCTTTCTTATTGCCCATTGATCCATGTGAAGGTGGAAAGCTCCTGGATGGCTAGCAGAACTTCATGGTGTCTTGCTAAAGTATGTCAAATGGTCTGGAGCTAATCCCTGTCGCCTGAGTTATGACCCTGAGATGAGCAGGAGCTCTGTGGGCAAGACAACTTCTACTTACTCCAAATCTATGCTCCCAAAACCAAGTGCATGGCTTTCCACCCAGTGCAGGACACCAGTTTGGGAGCACTGAAAAACTTTTCAGGGGTGGGGCTTAACCCAAGTAAGAGACAAAAAGCCTGCAATACTCTTTGCAGTTTGTTAACACAAAGCTTTACTGCTCTTTCCGAAGTGTTGCATTTTTTCCTGTCTTTGTCAATCAAGAGATGATGAGACCCAAGCAACCAGAACAGGCAAATTTAGAGAGTCTGATTTTTTTTCACTCAGGTGAAGAGTCTCTGTCTAAGACGCTGGACACATCTGGTCTTCTGGCTACAAGTCAGCTTTCTTTGATATGGAAAGCAAAACTGTAAGTACAGTATTTTTGAGCAAGGAAGGGATCGTGAACCTCTACCTCCATGCTCCTGCTCTATGCCACCTGCAATGTTTCCCAAAGTTCCCCAAATTTGAGTACCATAACGTAAAAGGAAGGGCTCTAGAAGAAAGGAGGTCCAAGAGAGCTGGTCAATATTCAAGCATCACTTCTTCCAAGCTCAAGACCAGTGTATTGCCACGAGCAAGAAATCAAGCAAAGGAGGCAGGAGACCCCTCTGGATGAGCAGGGAGCTTCTAGCAAATCTCAAACAGATTCTGGGATGTGGAAAAAAGAACTGGCCACATGGGAGGACTAAAGGAACAGTCAGAGTATGTGGGGATGTGACAAAGAAGGCCAAAGCCCATTTGGAATTAAGTCTGGCAAGGGATATGGAGGACAACAAGAAGGGTTTCTCCAAGTACATCAGAAGCAAAAGGAAAATTTGGGAAAATGTGGGGCTGATGCTGAATCAGATACATGTCCTGGTGACAGAAGACACAGAGAAGGCCCAGTTACTAAATGCCTCAGTTTTTAGTGCTGAGGTTGGGAATCCCACACTTTGGAGGTAAGAGAGGAAGGCTGGAGAAAAGAAGACTTCCCCTTGGACATAGAGGGCAGGGTTAGAGATTGGCTAGGCAGACCTATGTCCCATAAACTTCTTTACACTGAGGGTAGCAGAGCACTGGAATAGGCTGCCCAAGGAGGCCACGGAGTCTTCCTCTGGACACAGTCCATATCCACATGGACACATTCCTGTGTAACTTGCTCTAGGTGACCCTGCCTTGGCAGGAGAATTGGACTAGGTGATCTCCAGAGGTCCCTTCCAACTGTAACTATTCTGTGATTCTGTGATTTCCCAAAATGCTGGGTCACAGGCTATAGCCAAATCTGAAAATTTTCCCTGGGGTCTACTGGCCCTCCCAGAGCCAGACAGAGAAGCATAGTCTGGAGGTGGGCCAGATCCACAGGCAATTACTAGTTCAGTCAATCTGGGAGACTATTTCACTTCAGTTATGGCTCAAATAAACTTTTAGCCCTTACTGGTTTTGAAATTTCTCTTACAGTCATCACTGGAAATGTGACCTCATACTAATCTTGCAAAATAGGCTCAATGTTCCTCTCTTAAGAGAGACAAACGGGGGTCTGTTCCAGCCAAACCTTAAGCATACACTTAACTTCATCACACCTGTGCAAGGCCAGCTTGAATACGTGATCTCATGAGGAGCAATCACTAAAGCACAGTGGAGCTCTGGAAGTATGGACTGCTGAATTGCTCCACTCCTACACAGTCAGGGAGCTGCAGTGCATTTTGGAGAACTAGAGCATACAGAATTAACTTCATCTTAATTCAGTCCCCGGAGTATGCCATAAAGTTCTCACTTTGGTAATACTGTCCTCAGAGGACATTATGACATGTCAACGTAGTGACTATTTTCTCATCTGATGGCAATGACAAACTGCAAAGTATAAAGTATAATGACATAATGCAAAGTATAAAAAATTCAGACTCTTCCTAGTTCTGGTAACTACCATGCCATCAGAAGATGAGATTTTATACCAGTATTAAGAGAAATGAAAAACATATTTACAGCATGCTAGCCAGTAAGACAAAAATGAACTAAAGTGCCAACCAATCTACTACAATTTTCTTTACTGCTACTTACATTCTAATCATAGCATCCCAAATTTAGCTTGTCAAGTTACCCTTCAAATCAAATGCAAGAGAAAAATCCATCCTTGGCTATGCAACTATAAACCCAGCCAGTCTAGTAAAGTGAGAGTTACTCTTCCATGTACTTGGCAAATCTGGGAGCAGAATTTACCACTTGGTGTAAATATTTCTGCATAGTTTGTTTTAAAGAAAAATTTAAAAAAATCTTTCCTACTCCTCTCCCTGGCAGACTCTTAGAAAGTAGTAAATATGCAGATGGGCATAGTGATATATTTTGTATCAACATATTTTAAATGTGTGCATATGCATTAGCTATATAAATACATTCCCCAGGAAGTCTGCCAGCGGATGTACTACAAAGCCTTGTATGTTACATTTGGCTTTGCTTGCACAGTAGCACAGCGATGTCAGGAAGAACCACTCTTGGCTTATTTGCTCTACAGCAGCTCACACTTACCTGCACAGCTTCCTGTTTCTCTCAGGATATACAAAGGTGCTATATTTATATGCCATGTAGTATATGCCATGTGCATGTAGTGTACATATAAATATACATATATACACACACATGCAAGAAAATCATAGACTCATACATTGCTTTGGGTGGGAACCTTAAAGATCACCTAGTTCCAACTCCCCTGTCACAGGCAGGGACACCTTTCATTAGACCAGGTTGCTCAGAGCTCCATCCACCCTGTTCTTGAACATGTCCTGGGATGGAGCATCTGCAGGTTCTCTGGGTAGCCTGGTCCAATGCCTCACCACCCTCACAGTAAAGATTTTGTCCTAACTGCCAATCTAAACCTACTCTGTTTTAGTTTGAATGCATTCGCCCTTGTCCTGTCACAATGTGCTCTCGTACAAAGTCCCTCTCTTCTTTCTTGTAGGCTCCATTAAAGTATGGTATGGCCACAATTAGGTAACCCCAAAGCCTTCACTTTTCCAGACAGAACAAACCCTATTTTCTCAACCTTTCCTTGTAGAAGAGGTACTCTATTCCTCTAATCAACTGTGTGGTCCTCCTCTGGATTTGGTTGATGTCTTTCCTGTCCTTGGGACTCCAGAGCTGGATGCAACACTCCAGGTGGGGTCTTATGAGAGTGGAGCAGAGGGGCAGAATCCCCTTTCACAACCTGTTGGTGATGCTGCTTTTGATGCAGCTCAAAACACGGCCTGTGCTGCCCCGTATTCCTGCTACTCCACTCCACTTGCAGCATCTGCTTCTGCTCCTGCCCCCTCTCCCTGCTTTTCCTGCTCTGTAGAAAAATTGCTGCACAGAGAGATCCCTGAATGCAAGCGGGACAAGCAGGTCCTGCCAAGCTCTGGACAGACCGGCTGCAGGTTGGAGACTGAAGAAGGACAAAGAGGGAGGACATCTGCCCGCTGCCCGTGAGGTCCCGCTGTCCCCTTGTCTAAAAGGTTTAACAGTGTCATGTTTCTTGCTGTGACTGTGCTCCTTTTCCAGTATCGGTATCATGAACGAGGCAAAGGGTATCGCACATCACTGTTTACATGAGCACTGACAGATGGGGGCAGCGGAGGAGGTGGCTGCAGTGCTGCGGGTGGATATGTATGCAACGGTGTCATTATCCATGCACTGTGGAACCGTATGGATACTGTTGCAATGGAGCTATGAGAACCATGCTCTTCTACTTCACTGTGCAAGGAAAAGCCACAGCAAATGTTTTAGTGGGAATGTAGCAAAAAGGCAACTTTTTGTTTAAATCTAGACAAAAATCCATTTGCTTTTGCAATGATGATAAGCTAGAATGAGCATTATGCCATTTCTCCCCCCACCCCCAGCCCTTTCTTTAGAGCTACTATTTAGATGAGCTACAGTATTATTAAGAGAGAAGCTGCAAAGATGCTAGCTGCAAAAATAAAGGATGAAATAAAAATTCAAGCGTCCGCATTTCCCCCAACTGAAAATGAAGTTCTGAGGAAAGGGAGGAGGGAAAAGAAAAGGAACTTACCACGCTGCGAGTGAACTTTTCTAGAGAAGTTCTACGACCTTGCTCATTCTCTGGCTTAACAGGGAACAAAGTAGGGAGATAAAAATACAGAAAAAAACCCTTCAGCTTAAATGCAGTCTTTTTAAACAGCAGCAAAATATAAGGAAGCAGCAAGAAGAAAAAGTCGTAAAAAAATGTAAAAAGCAGAAATCAATGTTTGCAACAGCAAACATAAGAAATCAAAATGCCTTAAAGAATGAGAGACATCACTACTTTTACTCTCAGAGAATGTCACTTTTCCCCTGCAAGTTTTTTGAATGGTTCATATATACCTGTGCATTGCTGTGTCTTACAGCTGTTGGTATTGATTTCTTGTTCACTGAATTTTCCTGCTGTTACTGTTCAAGCTGGGATGTCTGATTCTGGTTAACATCTGCCAAACAGCTATTGGAGGCTCCCATCCACTTACGTAGAGAGATGAAAAAAACCACAGTAGTTTTCACAATATTAAAAAGCAATGTCTGAATGAATACAGCACTGGAAGAAAACCACCACTGGACTCACTGCCAGTGAACCTACACTCTTCTGTTTATCCAAAGAGTAGAGGCATATTTCCAGTAAGTTTGGCTACATCAAAACACAAGACAGTATATGCATGTCTTTGCAAGGGAATGGAAAGATACAGACCAGTTTGGGGCACTGATATTTTTGTACCTGGAGTACAGGACTATTCATATGCAAGAAGACATTCAATTGCACTGTGAGAAAACAAGTGTGTGCATGATGGCTTTATTAACATATCCCTGAGAATGTTGCTCACTGCAGCACTTCGTTCATTTGGCACAAGGGAGATCTAATCGCCACTAACAAGGAAGAACTAAATAATTTATTGGCATGTTTGCTGGAATATCTAAGAGAAAAAAAATGGTTATAGAGAAGAAACTCAATGCTACAAAAGAAAGCTCACTGCAGTCAGAAAGCTGTGGGCACTGCTGATTTCCAGGAGAGATGCTTATTTTAATGTCATGAGCAAGCCAGCCATTACCACCCAAAATGGGGGTGGTAAGATGGAAATAAAACTGCCATGAAGGGAATAAGGACCTACATGTAAGGGAAAACCACAGTAATGATGGTGCATCACAGTGCACTGGAAACAAGCAGTGCACTAGAGAGGCACCTACCTCACATATTATCTGCCACAGATTCAGCTGCAGTAACAACCCCCAGGACAAAGGACCAGTGCAAAAATCAGATAGAGAAGACATAAAGTAGCCGAAACCATACCAGATAATTTGGATGAGAAGACGTGTAGTTGAGTCTAGGCAAAGCCTTTTGATTCTTCTGCATTCTGATTCTGTTTATCAGAGCTTTCACAGCTCTTTGATGTCTACAAGGTTAGTCTTAAGCATCCCGTGAAGAGATGGGGCAGATAGTCCCTGCTGCATCAGCAAATATGAGACCAAAACATAAGGCCCTTTTAAGACAAGCAATATTCTTTATACAGAAGAAAGAAACAAGCAATCTCCACACTTATAACCATTTGAGGAAGCCACAGAATCAGCTCTGATGTCCCAAACTGCTATCAAAAGTGAAAGCTAGAGGTGTGTCATTTTAGCCCGCACAGAGGATGGAGCCTCAAAGCAAGTACCAGGCAGTAAAGCAGCCTCCTGGAGGCTGGCAGGAAGGCAGTGATGAACCCAGTCCAACGGTCCCCAAAGGAGTGCATTTAACATGCACTAATCCAAGGGTTAGTTGCCTCTCCTTGCATGTGAGAGGAGAGGAAAGGGGAAAGAAACATCAGCCTCATGCTCTGGCTGAGTATTAGAGCCATGCAAGTGCTCAGAGCATCACGCATTCCCTCTTGGAAGAAGCCTCAGTGGTGTCCCTACACCCTGAGGCAGCAGAGGTGACAGAGGGAAGCTGAATTCCTGCCACTTTGGCTGGACATGTCCCACTGAGCAGGACTGAGGACAGCAGTGCCCAGCTGGGCACTGCACCTCTGCGCTGGGCCTCTCCACTGGTCTCCTGCAGGGGTGGCAAGACCCACCAGCAGCCAAGACACTATTTCAGGAGAAAAAATACCTGAACAAAAGACTGAGTGTTCTGCAAGGCTCCTTAGGGGAGCAAGGCACACTCAAAGTCTGCAGCATGACATTGCTACAGGCTGGAAAATCAGTGTCTGACCCAACTCCATTTTGAAGTGGAGGTCTGGTCTGCACTGAGGTCAAAGAATAGTGAGCTGCTATACAGGCTACATTGTGCCTCTGCACTCACTGTCAAAATTTAGTATCTCTATTTTTTCTACCAGCAAGGTGATGCATCTTCCCACCCAGCAGAAAGTCAGAATGGTGGTCTTCAAAGATGATGAGCACCTTGTTGAGGTGCTGAGAGCTTTTGTGGTGCAGGAAGCCCCACACAAGGCTGTTTGCTGTGTACCACAGCTGAAGACATGTGGGGAAGCAGCCACTTAGAGCACCGACAGTGTCTCACAGAAGCGCCTTGCAAAGCACGGTTTGCAGTCACTCCGCACATTTGGCATGGCGGTGGCAGGCTGGGACCAGCTGGATGTGTGGAGAGCTCCTCCCCATACCATCCAGCTCTGAGTCAAAGCATGACATTTTCTAGTGAAATAAAAAGCAGCTGAGGCAGGCTGGCTGCAGAGTGATGAGCTGGCTTGAGCAGTTTGAATGTCCGTGGGTGTGGGCGCTGGCTGTACAGCTCGCTGGCTCTTCCTGTCTGCCTGCCCGTGTGGCTGGCAGCCTGCCGTGCAGGGAACGCCTGCCCACAGCTCTGCAGCACGGGGCTGAGCTGGGGAGGCGGCTTTGCACACCAGATGAAGGAAATTTAAAAATACCAAAGTGCAAAAAAAAAAAAAAAAAAAAAAGAATAGAAAGACCAAATCATGCCTATCCCAGTCCTGGGAACAGACCTGGGGTGTGGACCCTGGAGCCACTGCCTGCTGCAGCAGCTACAGCAGCCTTTGCACAAACATACACTGTGCGTGCAAAGGAGAAAAGGCAAACAAACGTGCACACCAGGTCCTGCAGTCCTCCCAGGTGCAAAAAATGCCATCTCTGCCAGTAAATACACCAACAGACTCCACCAGCTAATGGCAAAGGATATACGCATTTGGATAAAATATGAAACAACTATCCCTGCTGCAGATGAAAACCTCTCAGCCCAGGCAGATACAGAAAAATAGAGCTCACCACATAGAAGTCATTCACTAATTATTGACTGGCTTATCTGGATTTTCCTTTTTTTTTCATGATTAATCATTTACTATACAAAACTTTCAGCCATCCAAACTTTAAGTTCCTCTGTGTAGATTCTGCTTGTATGGAAATTAAGTAGAAGAAAACTTAAGAAAACCAGCTGACACTGACTATTAAAAGTAATTATGAGAAAATTGCTCAGCATCTCTCAACATTCAAGACAAGTCCTGCCACTGAATCAAACTGGCCATGTGTGCCCTGATGAGACTGAGAAGAGGGCATAATCTGCAACAGGAACCTTCCTGGACAATACAGAGCAGCTGGTACTGGGGGTCTGGTTAAAACCAGTGCTTCAAAAGGTGTGTGCTGGAAATGGAGCCTGTCCCTCATGGCATGAAGCTCCTAAGTATCCCCTTGCAGACACTTTTTGCCAGGGATCTGAAAAGGGGTAGGGAAATATATACAGAATACTTAGTCTTCTGAATATAAGATCGGCAAAATTCTCTACCTCACTCCCTCCCTGGTTTTATTTTGTTGGCTGTTGAATCCTTTTCTTTTGGTATGAGACTTTGGGGTATGAAGTGGGGCTTATTTTGAAATTTAACCTGGTGAAAAATAATGTGTTCCAGAGGGAACGGCATCAGATAAAAATAGAGAATAATGATATCCCTGATCCTGGGTTCAGAAAAAGCCAGGAGCAGATCCTGGACTTCTCAGGCCATCACATCTATCTGTCCAAAGTGAGAAAGCAAAGGGCATGCACAGTGCTACCAAGTGGCTGGAATATTTTGCATGTATTATGTGTTCATTTGAATAGGATCACGGTGAAGTCACACTTCCCTGAACCAGCTGGAGAGCAAAACAATGCTCTAAACCAAGAAAATACCAACCTGCTCTTCCCTCAGCGCTGCAGGGCTCTCTCCCATGGCTTTGCAGCCTGTCTGCACACAGCTGTAGCTGCCTTTCCAGGATGCTTCCCTGCCTGTGGGCAGGGCTGGATGGCAGGAAGCCACCCCATGCCAGGCTGACATGAACACCAGCACCGTGACAGTTCAGCTGCCGCTTCAGCTAATGCAGAGATGCCAACCACTGTCATTGTTTCACCTTTACAGTGAGTAATGGAAAGTACCTCGAGGTCTTTTCTGTTCCTTTTGCTCCCTTCTCTGCAAAAATAACTAGCAGAGCACGTGTCTGGCTGCTTCTTCACCATTAACAAAAGCTCCTGTGCACTCGCATCCCCTTCCATGGTGCACTAACTAATTTACACTGCTCTTTCCCCAGGGAATAAACCCCTGCTCCGAGGCCAAGTCACCCTGTCAAAATGCCTCCTTGCCTTGACTGAGGAGGTTTGTCACAGCACTTGTCCTGACAGGTAGATCACTGCTGTCTAAGGACATCCAGCCACCATTTTGGCTAGCATGGAGAAGGGCTGGAGGGCAGTGCAGTGGTGATCACCTGCTGTAAGTACCCTGCAGCAAGGTGCATATCAGCAGGAACAGGAGCAGGTCAGTGCTTGACTCTGCGTAGCAGCAGCAGGATGTGTTGCATAGATACACAAATAAAATGCAGTGAGTCGCTCGGGGATCTCAGCACATCCAACCCTTCACTGCTGAGCCAGATGCTTTCAGCAGATCCATGATCTCTACCTGCTGCAGAGCAGGGGCTGGGAATGGAGGCCCAGAGCTCTGGTTGGGCTGGGCATACGGCCATTCCTCCTGAGGACAGGGCTGTGCTCTCATCTCTCCTCCAGCCTGGCAGGGAGGAGGCCTTCTGTTCAAGGCAGAAGGCTACACCCAGTTTTTCCCCTCTGCAGCTCACTGCTTCAAATCACACCCTTGCTGGAGGCCAACCTCATGTTCCCTGCTGAGCACCATGAATCTGCAGGATTGAGGCCAATAATACTGTGGTTACTTGCAATAATGACACTGGGAAGAACGGAGGAAAAAACATCTAAAATGGATTAACAAAGTATGTATGTCTGGTCTGTACACAGCCTATGTCTGCTGTCTTGCATCAGTTAGTGGTGTGAACAATATGTTCCCCTCATAATTCTGTCATTGGATCTCAATCCCAACCCATAATTTCTTCTCCCTCCTCCTCCTCTATTACTGTACTCCCAGAGCAGGGAGGCAAAGCTCCCACATCTGTGGTTATTGTATGGTGCAGAAGAAAGTAACTCTTCAAACTTAGAGTATTTTACAAATACCAGAAATGTGAAGTATGTTTTGAAGCACTAATCAAGCTTTGGTATATTTCTTCTGAGCAGGTCAGTATTATTATTGCCCTTTGAAAAAGAGGAGGATATAGGGCAGGCAAGGTTGAACTTTTTTTTTCCCCAAGCTCACACAAGAAATTAAGTGGGGTAACCATGGAAAGCATACAGATTTTATTGTTCCCAGTTCTGTGCTCTAGCCACCTTTAGAGCACCTCCTGTGCTCTAGTCTACCTTTCCCTTTTTCCTGCCCTCTCAGTTTGCCATAACCCAGTGCTGGAGGGCAAAAGGTCCCAAATGGCACAAACTTGTCCACAAAACATTAATGGGAATCTGAAGCCATAGTTCATTTGCTTACTGCAAGCAACTCTGCTTCTGACAGAACTTATTTTCAGTATTGAAACTAAGCTGTGTCATATCAGTGTGGTATACAAGCCATGTGAGGATCATGACATTGGGGAAAGACAGGCCTCAGAGAGATGTACTCATCACAACTTAAAGAACTGCAGTGAATTTCTATTCACATCAGTAAATCCAGGACTTTGTTTGCAGGCTCTACACCAAATCCTCCATCCATGCAGGCTCTGATATGTCACTGGGTTCCTCTGTTCCTTCCCTTGCTTTCCAGCTATTTAGAGGAATTTTAAACGACTGCCTCTCCAAGCTGCACCAAACGCTCTAAAGATAGGACTGTGTAGCTCAGTGTACAGAAATGTCATGTTCTTTCTATCATCATCTCTGTACCTACGCTGTTTCCAAAACATTCACTTGCCCAACACCATGAAATGTGGTTGCAAAGAGCTTTACAGACTCTGGACTAACACCAGCTCCCCTCCTGCATAATGTGAAGCTCATGAATAGCGCATCTGCACAGATCTACTCCTGCCTTTTTTTGTGCCTTCATCTGTTTACTCGTGCACCCACAGCTCTTTCTAAAAGAAACTTAATTCTTGCTTTCATGGCTGCGTTAACATGACACCAAAACCTGCTCCTGTGGCAGTTTGTGGGGAAATGAGGATGTCATGCTGACACATCCAGGGCTTGATCTGACAGCAAACAAGGATTGCAAAAAATAAACCTTTGGTTCGAATGGGTTTGGCTGGGAGGAGAAAGCTCTCCTGGCTTTCAAGCACATGAACCCTCACATGTTCAATGGAGACTGTGGGGTAGGGGGGCCATAAGCTGCTGGAGATAGGAAGATGGCAGAGGCTTTTATGGCTTATACCATCAGAAGACTTTGCCTCACACCTCCTTCATTCCAGAGTCTCTGAACTAAGTCAAGTCTAACCCTTCTAAATGTAAGCAGCACCGTTTATGCTGTCTCAGACCAGACATTTTGAAACAGAAGGCTGACTGCTGCCTTCCACTACCTTTCACTAATCCACCTG
The DNA here is from genome assembly GCA_013400495.1 of Nicator chloris. NCBI lineage: Eukaryota > Metazoa > Chordata > Aves > Passeriformes > Pycnonotidae > Nicator > Nicator chloris. The sequence continues at coordinate 114,921 of WAAE01013726.1, forward strand.
CCAGTAGTCTCAGGCACAGCAGACAGAGGGGCTTGTCTCCTTTTGTCACCATATGCATGCTTTTAGGGCACACAGTGACAATCAGGACAAAAATACCACTGGGATTTCATTGTATTGTGCCGATGCAATGTAATTTGGCAGCACACAGAGAATGCAGCAGAAAAACAGCAGGGAAGATGGTGATGGGAAGCCACACACTCAGACTGCAGGAGTCAGAAGTCAGTTTGTGTACAGTCCTGGGAACCAAATGCAAGTGGCACATACACACATGTACATGGCATGCACATGCACAGACACACACATAGAGCTATGGGAATTAATCAGGAGCTGCATGAAGCATTTGAGCACAGCCGCAAATGCAGAAATCAGTAGCTTAAATCCCAGACCCCTTAGAAAGAGGGGACTTGAGGACAGGAGTTGTAAGTCTATGTAACCACTCCTTTGCTACCCTGATCTGGAGGCTTCTGACAGAATCATGGTGCTAGCAGAGCTCATGCAGATACCAAAAAGGCTAAGAAGAGCTCAAACCCAGATTTCCTGTGAGACAATGTGGCTGGAATTCTTGATTACTACATGCATTGCAATTATTTCCTGTCTCTGAGGAAAAGGAAGCATCTCTGGGAAGGCAAAAGCAAGGGAAAGGAATATGGGAATTGCTGCAGTGGGATCTATAGGTAAGGCATCCAAAGGGAATATCACATGGTGAGACTAGGGAGGTGAAAACCTTAATAGGTGAATTTTGCACCAGTAATGAACAGATTGATGGTTTCTGCTTCTCATACGACATATTGCCTTTTCCGTGAGAAAGGTAATACAATTTGTATTGCCTACACTGAGTTAGGGAGACAGCTGCACAAGACAAACACCTTTCCATACTACTTTTACCTTGGGTCACCATGTTTTCCACAAACTCATGCTGAGGCTGTGCACATGGATGCCATGCCCCCAGTGAAGAAGACAAAAGTGTTCATTGCCTTCTTAAAGGAAAAGAAAAGGAAACAATATTTTCACTTTCACACTAGCAGCAAGCAGCAGGCGAGAATCAAGAGGTCCTAAGAGATGCAAGCATGTCCTTTCCAACAGATACCTTCTTCTTTGCCAGCAGTAAGTCCTGGTACGCATTCGAACGCAGAAAGCGCGCGTAGCTGTCACTCTTCATCAGCTTGTAAATGTGCTCCTGTGGGATGGGGGGAAATGAGAGACAGAGAATGGTTATCAAACCTCATTTAGACATCACAGGGACTTAAAACATGGAGAACTGGAAGGAAGAGAGTCTGATCAGAGTTCCAATTAAGTCTGCTATTATTGATTATCTGCGTTGTGGCAGTGTACACAAGGTCCATCCTGGGGCAGGACCCTATTATGCCTGGGGCTGTATGAACACAAAACAAAGAGATGGCCCTCACTCCAAAGGCTGGCACACATTATTGCTCATCAGGATTATTCTGCAAAGATTGCAACTCTCTGAAGTCCCCAGATTATAAGAAAGTGCCTACCCTGGAAAGAAGAAATAAACACCAGAAAGTGTCTCATAGATTAGGTTTCATTTTACCAGTTACAGATACTTGAACAATCACCCAGCACTCCCTTCCTGTTCATGCAGGGAAACTGACACTTGCACTCATTTCATCTCCACTTTAGACACGCACTCAAGTAAGCCAACGTGTTAATGTCCTGCAAAAGCAGGTATCTGTGGTGACTATGCAGGGAAGTTATATGACTAGCTCTGATGTAGATGGATACATCATATGTATGAAGTTACGTTAGATGAGTCTCTCTCTTAGGGTCTTCTCTTAAGTCAAACTACTGTTACCAGTTTGCTACTGGAGCACTTACTATGTTTATCTTCGAAGTTACAAAGTGGTGTTTCATTGCAGCACAACTTAATACGTACCCTTTTCTAATTTCCTTGCTAAGCTTTACTTCCCTGCTGAGAATCCCTTAACACAGTCAGCTTTTCTCCTAGTTATCCCTGGATTTACAAAAGATATTATCCCAAACACCAAGAAAATCAATTCAAAATACTTCGACCAAATAATGACTGAGAACGCACTTAAGGAGCTCAAGAGAAAAACAGGCACCTTGGACCTTTCTCTTAGACTTTGCCCAAGGAAGCACTTTTATAGAGTTAATGAGCAGTTTTATCTATGGTGAATTATACAACGTGAAATATTCTCTCCTGCCCTAAAGCCATTGTACATGAAACCTTAGAAGAACCAAACCAGACAGAATTTTTTGGTGTGTTAACAAGCCAAGCAGAATTCCCTTATCTTAACCATCACGGGTAATTAGCAATGACCTGCCTATACACAGAAGAACTGCTTAATTCAGCTTTCTTACACTATTTAGTGTCGTCCTATGAGGGCCACTGGATTTCCTTCGACACAGCATAAATATTCTTTGAGCTACATCCTGGTGTTTAACAATTTTTACTGGTTAATTTCCATACTTGCTTTTAGTCTTGACAGATCCTTATTTGTGCAGCACTATCTATCCAAAGGACAGCACAAGATTTTGCAATAGAATTGTTCATATAAAGCTATTTAGCAACTGTCACCCTTCTTGCTTCAGAAAAAAACATATGGTAGGGCACAGTTTCATACTCCTTATGTACAGCATTACCATGAGATTTGACATCCAGCTGTGGGACATTTGCTCTATTTACGCAGGACAGAATGAGCCAAGACAAGAAGAGGGAAAATAATGCACATCATGGATATGATCATCAAAAGGTTTCTATTCTCGCACGTGAATAAGGATTTTTAACATCAGTTCTCTCTTAAATACTTCAACTAGCATAAACTCAGGACTCTGTTGATTTAAACCCAAACCACACCTCAACCAGTTTGCCTGTGCTGCTACCTCTTAAGGTTTCCAAGGAGACTCCATGCCCTCCTAATGAGCTCTTTGTAACTACCTGGGAAACAAACCCACCTAACTGGTGCTTTTGTAGGATGATAAGGAGACTGATGAGTAAGTGGGCACCTTGTAGCCCATCAACAGTAAAGGGCTTGAGGGGTCTCCAGAACCTTCTTCCTCTTAGTGGTCCTTTTTGCAGCAGCCAGTACATGCAGGGTGCTGGTGGGACAGGTGCTGAGGTGGGCAGGAAGGTGCTGTGGCTGAGGCAACATTGTGGGTGACAGGGATATTTATATAAACATTTTGCTAGATGTGATTAAGTTTTTTACTGTCTTTGGGCTCCAAATGGTTTCTTTACCATGGGTCAGACCACAGGGTCTGGTCTGAAACATGATGATAACATTTCTGGAAAATAACTTCCAGTTTTCATTACCACACAGACAGAGGCAAAGGAGAACACACGAGGCTGGCCATACAACACACCTGCATGCCAGTGAACAACTATCATTCTTGCTCATGTCAAGACAACTTCATGTATTTGACCTTAAAACAGTATAAACTCAGTGTCTGGTGGTCAGAAGGAGAAAAAATTGCTTCGATCCTGAGATGAAATAAATCACAAGCTGCCTTCTTAACTGAAGTCCTTCCCAGAAATAAGACGATTGCACAGCCACAGCCCTGTTGCCACTGCAGTTAGCTAATTGGTATGAAGCATTTTCTCTGCTTTTCACATCTTGGAATCACTAAACAGCAACAGTGCTACCTTTCAGCTGTTCACCACGTATATAATCAAACAGGGAATAACTATCCTAGGCTTTGAATGCTAATGAAGAAAGAAGGCTGGGCATAGGAAAAGGAGGGACATGCATAGCTCCAGAAGCAAACTGTACTTTTTAATTGTAAGAATTCAAAGGGCTTGTTTTCAACAATCTGTAGACTGAAGGCACAAATTATACACTAGTAATTTATTTTACAACATTGCATTTCTGAAGCACCTACTGGAAATCTGAGCCAGTTGCTCAGATCAGCAAAGACTGCCTTCCCATTTGCAACAGTACAGGACAACTTGTATTGCTACAGTGGAAATCCCTACTGAGACTGCATCATGAAGATTGCTAAAATTGTGGCTGTGGTGTGTGTCCAGCCCACTCACACACCAAATCTAGCTGCAGGATGGGAAAAGCCAGTGGCTGGAACATTTGTTTTCATCTGTAGCCTACTCTGTTCTTTGCCACCAAGCTATTTTCTCTTATGAATTCTAGAATCTGCAGCTTCCTAGGGAGAACCTACAGCTAGTGTTTAGCAGCTCCTCATTTTATACATACATTGAAGGCTACTGGAGGTCTAACAACTGATCATATTCTTCTGTGGAAGCCTGAGCAACAGGCAGAGGAGTGGGCTTGGATTTAGTTGCTCTGTGAAACTTGTGCAAATTGTCTTGTCCTTCTCTGTCATGGATTTTTAGCTTACTTTGGATCATTACAACCCACTGGTCTCTCATTTCTTATTTTACTGAGCAGCTGGGGTTTTTTTCCACCTTTTTATCACAGGGTGGAAAGAAAGGACACCCACATTAAAGACTGAAATCCCAGTGTAATGCACTTCATAAACATGCACAATCTCCCTGACATTACATAACAGTGCTGGTAAGAAATTTGAGCTTTTCCATCCTTCTACTGAGATAATTCTCCATTTTGTTGTTTATTACAAGGTAATGAGCTCACTACTGCTGGTTCTCTAAATAGAAAAAGTAAATACACTAAAAAGCACTACCTGTATAATTTTTAACTGTGCAGCTGCAGCTCTGGACATTCCAGTCTCTTGCACTGTGAGCAGTCTGTCCAGAACTACCACTGCAACACTTCTTTACAAGTGCTTTGGGAAGTTCCTGTGCCCTATCTACACAAGAGCAGGAGGACAATTTCATCTAGATGTTGTAGCCTCTCCCAGCCATTGCTGTGTACCAATTCCCAAGTATGGCTCAGTCTCACAGCTCCCTGCTCCAGCCCTAAGACAGCAATCCTTTACATTGCAAACCCAAGGATTTAAAATAATCATCTAACAAAACTGCCCAAGTGATCTATTAAACCATTAAACAAGGTAGCTTATAAAACCAGATAAACGGCAGGAAAAAAATTCTTTCAAGATTTGGCCAGCAGTTGACAGGCATCACGTGTCCCACTGTTCTCCCCTGCAGCATTGCCAGCTCTTTTTGAGCACCAAGCTGCCATCTCAGGCCACTGCAGTGGCAGCTGCAAGTGGAGACAGGGACAGACTTGACATGTGTGAGGGAGCCCTGGCAAGCTGGCTTTTTGGGCTGACCAGAAACTCAGCCCCTCACACAGCATGCTGCTGCTGAGTGCTGGCTGTACTGATACTCCCCTGTGACAACGAATGCACATTGGGAAATGTCAGTCTAACATGGAGAGTGACACAAGAACCTGCTTTTGTAATTGCAGTGGATTTCATCTCCAGGAAGCAAACATATCCCTTACAAAACTCCTGCAAACAAAGTGGGTTTGCTATCAAACATCCCCATGACTGTTGTTTCCCAGTTCTTGAACCAAGGCAAGAGAGGCAACGGGATCTGCTTGCATCTCGTCGTGAGAAAAAGGCAGACCCTCTTTTGTGTTTAATGCACCTGAATCACATCTTCTCCACGGTGGGGAAAAATATGCAGTGGTCCTGGGGGCTGTCTAGCTTCACTGAGCATTCTCTGTACCTGGTCTTTTGTCATGAGAGTTACACTTCAGACAACATAACCACTCCATTTGCCACAACCATTACATGATATAAAGAAAAACAAACTTTACATCTAAAAGGGGGAAATGTTGTCCCTTCTAGAAAAAAAGGAACCAGTGAGATAAATCACAAAAAAAATCTCTTTTACAATTATGTGAAACCAGCAGGAAATCCCACCCCTGACAGCTGACAGCTTAAGTGCAGGGAAATAAACCCTGATAAGGTTCAGCATCTCTTGGCTATTTTCCTTCCACAAGCTTTACCTTTGGAAAGAGATGAAGGACAGGCTTTGTAAATTATTCCTGACAAGAGGGGAAAAGGGGGAGGAAAAAATAAAGTTTGCAATCCAGATGGGAATGTGGGAGGTGGCTGAGATAGCAGAAACCATCTCAAAGCTGCACCTGCTCCAAATCGATGTGCTGCAATGTGATCTCAGGTCTCTCTTCCCCCTCACAGCCAAAGCACAGTGACCCTGAGGAGGGCATGGCTGCCAGATAGCAGAACCTTGGAAACACTCAAGAAAAATGTGGGAAAAAGCCTGAATGATAAAAATATAGTAACATTTGACTCGCACAAGGCAGGTGGTAGATCCCAGGAATTATGTTCTCTGTTAAGAATGGGGGTTTTTTTAGCAGAAAACCTTGGTTCTATCCTCTGATTTGTGTATATGAGACAAGAAGAGAATTGGTGGTTAAACATCCATTCCTAATTCCACCAGTATTTTACCCATCTTGATATTTTGTGACAGGATTGAGATTTTTTTTGGAGTTGTGAAGGCCAAGCACAATGTTCTCATGAACTCTGAACACCAGCTAGATTCCAGAAAGCCCTTAAATTTCAACTAGCTGATAGAAATTTTTCCTTGTTTGTGCCTAAACACAGGTGCAAATTTTAGATGATGATGAGGAATAAGGAGAAATGGCAAATTCTTTGCTCACTTCAAGCACAGGATTCCCATTTAGCACATTTATGGAGCAGATCCTCTTGACTACCATTACACAGCAAGCACAGAACAACCAAGTGATCAGGCCCAGCCAGCATGGGTATAGGAAAAGCAAGCCCTGCCTGACCAACCTGATCTCCTTTTATGACCAGGTGACCTGCCTGGTGGATGAGGGGAAGGCTGTGGATTAAGTCTACCTGGACTTTGGCAAAGCCCTCAATGCTGTCTCCCATGGCCTTCTCCTGGAGAAGCTGGCAGCCCCTGCTTTGGACAGGTGCACTCTTTGCTGGGTTAAAAACTATCAAAATGGCTGGGCTGAGAGAAAGGTGGTGAATGGAGTTACATCCTGGCAGCCAGTCACCAGTGGTGACCCCAGGGCTCAGCACTGGGGTCAGCCCTGTTTAACGTCTTTATTGATGATTGGGATGAGGGGATCGAGTGCACCATCAGCCAATTCACAGATGACACTAAGCTGGGTGGAAGTGTTGATCTGCTAGAGGGCAGGAAGGCTCTGCAGAGGGATCTGGGCAGGCTGGATCAATGGGCCAAGGCCACTGTATGAGGTTCAGCAAGCTGAAGTGCCACGTCCTGCACTTGGGTCACAACAGCCCCAGGCAGTGCTTTAAGCTGGGGGATGAGTGGCTGGAAAGCTCCCTGGCAGGAAAGGACCTGGGTGTGCTGGTCAACAGCAGCTGAGCATGAGCCAGCTGTGCCCAGGTGGCCAAGAAGGCCAATGGCATCCTGGCCTGTATCAGCAATCATGTGGCCAGCAGGAGCAGGGCAGTGATTGACCCCCTGTACTCAGCACTTGTGAGGCCACACCTTGAGTCCTGTGTCCAGTTTCGAACCCCTCACTGCAAGAAAGAAATTGAGGTGCTGGAGCATGTCCAGAGAAGGGCAATGAAAATGGTGATGGGTCTAGAAAGTCACTCTTCTTTCTTTCACATATGAGGAGCAGCCGAGGGAGATGGGGTTGTTCAGCCTGAAGAAATGGAGGCTCAGAGGAGACCTTATCACTCTACAACTGTCTGAAAGGAGGGTGTAGCCAGGTGAGGGTCAGCCTCTTCTCTGAGGCAGCCAGTGACAGGATGAGAAGAAATGGCTTCAAGCTATATCAGCAGAGGTTCAGATTGGACATCAGGAATAATTTTTTCACTGAAAGAGTGGTTATGCAATGGAATGGGCTGCCCAGGGAGAGAGTGGAGTCACCAGCTCTGGAATTGTTCAAGGAATGAATGGAGTTGGCACTCAGTGCTGTGACTGAATTGAGTTGGTGGTGTTTGGTCAAAGGTTGTACTTCATGACCTTGGAGGCATTTTCCCATCTTAATGATTCTATTCCATGATTTTTAGCTCATTTTGGGGGCTTTACACTAAGGCTAGATAGCTGTTGAGATGCACTTGAGCTGCAAGGGTCCACTTTTTCATAAACCTCCTTGCTGTAGCTATCCCACTAACATCTTCTGGATTGTTTTGGAGTGCTCCTTCACCCTGTTACCAACAGCTGGTATTAACTAGTGAGAGCTGATTTGGAGACCCCTTTTGTATTGCAAGCATGCAGCTGAACCTCTGGCCAACTGCAAAGGAGATTTGCAGCATGTCAGACAAATCCATTAAAGGAAAAGGCCACAAGCAATGTAAAGCAATAGATTAAACAACTAAATAAATAACAGCATACTGTAATGAAATGCTAATATTTGTGCTACTTGTATCCTTGGTACTGGGGAGAAATTTACTGCAGATTCACACATGAGAGAGTGCTGCCTGAGTGAAGGCCTTGTGGCCTTTGCTGGAAGGATGGCAAGAGATGCTAGCTGAGAACCTGCCTGGAGTTTGTTTTTGGAAGAGCTGTCCCTATAGCACAAAGAGGACGTGGGAAGGAGAAAGCAGACGCTTCTGCAAGCACATGGTGTGTGACTGCTGCACCTTCCAATTAGAGTTGGCAGCAGCCTAGTGCCTGTCTGTCGGCACCTCTGCTGTGCACAGACGTTTGTGGCAGAGGAGCTGAGCTTAACCCCTGTGCCAGCACACACACATACTGCAGTCAGCAAAACCTGCTATCCATGGGTTGTTAGAGATGTGTCCTGTTAAATCTGCTGGACTTTTCCCAGCTCGTCGTCAAGAATTCTGTTTGACCAGCAGGACTCCCTACAACACCATCACCAGACTCTTCCAAAAAGCCAAAGAAAGAAAGGAGACCTAGTCCTCTTTAAGCAGTCACTTGTGCCAAAACTGAACGCAACACTTTTTAGGAGCAATTATGATCAACTGCATTCAACCTAAATGACGGTGCTAAAATGCACTCTAGAAAAAGGAGTAAAAATTGCTGCATCAGCTCTGGAAGCTGAAGTAGTTGGTAGCAGGCATCGTTGAGATAAGGCAAACAGTAAAGAAGCTGCAGAAGAGACCCTCACATTTGTCCTGATTGAACTTGACAGGAAAACACCAATGGGGTGAGAAAGCAGGGAAACAAGTATGTTTTAGTCCAATTCCCTTTAATGTTTCCAAATCCCCACTAAGAGTGCTTCTGAATCTGCTTATTCTGGTCTCTGCATTTAGGATTTCACTCTTCTCAAAAATGCTGTAGTGCCTGTTTGAGCTGCCTGCCTGCATTAACCAGGGTGAGTCCCTTCCCGGAGCCCCTCTGGTACCCGGCAATGCCGCCATCTAGCAGGGCCAGGGGGGACTGGATGCTCCAGCTGCTGCGGTACTGCGAGGCTTTCCTGCATTTATAGTTGGAAAAGAAATGCTTCAGGTTGCTAAATGGCACGTAAGGGTCTTGGCCTAAGAGTGAATAGCTCTGGAAAATCTGAGCAGTATCTTTTCTGTCACTCTCAAGTATTCAAGGGACATGATAATTTACATCAAGTTTTACCTGGTGCATTTTCTTCACACTCAACCAAGTTGTTTTTACCGATAAGGGAAAAAAGAGATGAATTATTATCCTGTAATATAGACTAACTTCCCTGCTAAACTAAAAAGCATAATTTTTTTTCAGCCCACAAAAAAAAAATTACACTGGGCTGAAGGCACAGGAATGTAAGAAAGAGCCTTAGCAAGAGGGATAACGGTAAGCAATGAGAGCTCATTTTGAGTAATACACAGAAATCCTTTGTTTAGCCCTGTAGATACGTAGTTGGAAACACAATGTAAATCTTTCATGGAAAAGCACATTGATAAAAGTAACACATAAATTTAGCTATGGCTTCTCTGAAAATTGATGAGACAACTGGTTTGCTTCATTATCTTCAAACACAAATGTGAGGGCAGAGCTGTTGAGGGTCCATGGCAGACGCAGTGCAGAGGACTAGAGGCAAAGGTTGTTGAGTGCTGTGCAGTTAAGGGGTCAGCCTGGTACTGCAGGAGGATTTAGCCCTAAATATAGCAAGGGCTATCCTGGGAGACAAGAGTGGGCTGCTGGGAGTCTAACGCCATATGAGCAGCTTTAGGTTTTGAGAACAATGATCATGGCTAAGAGGCTGATTCTCTCAATATGGGCCAAATCCTGGCTGCTGGCAAAAAGCCCAAGTGACAAGGTTTTTCCTGGGAGGAGGGGACAACCTTCTGTAGCATTCAGGAGACTGGCATTTCTTTTCCAAACAAAAATCGTGTAGGAGTTGCAGCAATGAAGATGAGGTTTCTTCCCTCCTGTGCATGCTATGGTACAGCTATGAGGTGTAACTACTTAACCTTTTGGTCAACACCCTGACATCTGCAGGCTGTCAGCAGCTTCCTCCTTGTTTTCTCCGTGAAAAATCCTCCCAAAAAGCTGAACTGTACCAAGGAGAGGAACATGCAGAACCCCTCACACAGCAGAAGGAAATTCTATTTCCTTTCCCAGTGGGGCATTCTGTGTTCCATAGGAGATGGAGACAGAGCAGGATACAGCCCTACAGAAACAAGCAGAACACAGCTTCTGAGTAAAGGTGGCTATGCTGAGATAGGGAACACCAACTCTGCTTGGATGCCTACCTAGAGAACACGTACTGGATAGATAAACAAATTTCCATGCCTCATCAACATTTTGACTATAAGATATCTGCTGCTATGTCATCTTGGGCTGCCGTTAAGTGGTTGAGCTCAAGATCTCGGAGTCCAAATGTATATTGAAATCTTCTGTTTGCCAACAAACCCCATCCTGGCAGCCCACATTCATACTTGCTGTGGGCTGAGCAGAGATATGAAATGCAGTGCTGATAGATCTTCCCAGGGATTTTTTCTTAAATTTTTAATGAGGTGTGTGAACACTTAAAAAGGTAACAACCCCTTAAAAAAAATTAAAGACCACAGTGTTCCTGCAGCACATGGGTTTAGCAGGAAGAGACCATAACCCCAAAGTCCATGAGAAGTGGACTCCTGGAGTTCTGGCTTCTTGATTAGATGAAAAGATGCACTTGCAAGCACTTTCACTCCCTATTTGGGAGAAAAGAAACAGTATCAGCAGCTTCCTGACCTTCACATGAAGAGGAAGTTCTTGTTTTGGATCTGACATGAAGTTGTTTCTTGCTTTCAAGAAGCACTGTGCACACTTACTGACACAAGAGTCCCAGAGTCTGAGTGCTGAATTCAATTTCTGAGCAAGCTAGAGACTTTCCCATGTAATCCATCTAAAGGTATTTTTGGAGGTAGGAAATGTCTGGCACTGAGGCACTGTTAATACTCATGCATGTAGTTTTAGACAGCTTGGCAGGATCAGCACCCTGAATAACAGGCAGACTATTGTCCTGTGGGAATATGCTGACTGTTCTTGTTACCCCATTCCCATGATCTTTCATTTGGAGAGATCTGTTGCCTTCTGTCACTGTGTCTGCCAGGAGAGAGGTCACTTGTGACTTCTTCCTGGCCCTTTTTCTGCTTGCATGTGACAGAAGGACATTAGCTTAGACAGTAGTTTGATCCCTGATGCCTTTAGAGACAGAAAGGGAAGACAAAGGCTGGATGGTAGATGTTTTTCATATAACATGACTGCTAAACCACAAATTAAAATGGAAGGCAGAAGATAAAAAGTACTTTCTGATGTGCTGTGCATACCTACATTTTGAGAAAAACTCCCAACAAACCAAAACAGGAAAATAATAACACAAAGTATCTGCTCCTATGTAAATCTCTGCCTCAAATCTTGTGTTTCCTGCTTTGCACAGCATCAGGTATACCAGCATAAGCCTCCACTATCACTTCCCTATTTTTGCTCCAGACAACTACTCTTCTGGCTGTATTTGTGGGGCTCTTGATTTTAGATTCTCTTTGGTTGCAGGTTGTTTTGTGAAATCCACAAGGGCAGGAGCTTGCACCTTTGCTTCTAAGTGTAACAAATACACAACAATGAGACTGTGTGTTTTCTATTGTCACCATAACCCAAATACAAGGAAGATAATCAGAGTGCAGTGTAAGGAACGATTTTCTCCTCCAGTCCCACAGAATCAGAGCCAAAGAAGGAGAAGGGAATAAAGGTCAAGTCCTTGTGCAGTCCCTAACCTCCACAGGAAGGTCCAGGCTGTCAAAAGCCTCCGGGAGCCCTAGGCACACCATTCATGTATAAATACTAATGCAGTGCAGCAGTGCTTTCAATTCTCCACAGTGTAGGCTCAAGGTCTCTGAGCCATCCTGGTTCAGGTGGACTTGGTCCTCTCTTAGAGGCAGAGCACCTTGGTCTGTCCCATGTCCCCTTGCTGGCTGCCTGCACTGCCAACCAGAGCTGCTTTGCTGTTACCCTGATTCTCCATCCTCAGTCATTGTCCTTTACAGACACGCACGTAACTGGGCTGCCTGGGCAAAACTTTAAGAAAATAGGAATAATGTTTCTTCAAGTTCTTACATTAAAGATGATACAGACACACAATAAATTATTATTTTCACATTTTCCTTCCATGCTATGATTTTGCTCCAGACCTACAAATGGAGTGCTGTATGCCCACTGAACAGTCACTAGGCCTTTTACAACCTGTGCATGCTTGAAAACACAAAGTCAGGAGAAGTCACCTCTCATTTGCCCTTCTTGGTAAAAAATGACATTTCGCTTCCAAGAGATCCTTGCTTAAACTTGGAGTTTGGTTTTGAATTCAACAGGATCCTGTCAAGTTCTGTCAACATCTTGAGCTTCCTGATACAACCAGAATGCAAACTGATGGCTGACCACTGATGAATCCTGCAAGGACTTGTATGTCTGTCACAGTCCAGAACAAACTGAAGAACAAACAAGCTGAGAGCATGAACTGGGCTCAAATCTCAAGATTAGATTTAATAAGAAAGTTTTTACAATGAAGACAGTGAAAGCCTGGCCCAGATTGCCCAGAGAGGTGGTGGGTGCCCCATCTCTGGAAACATCCAAGGTCAAGTTGAACAAAGCTCTGAGAATGCTGATCTAGTTGTAGCTGTACCCTGCTTAATTCAGGGGAGCTGTACTAGATGAACTTTAAAGGTGCCTTCTGTCCCAAATTATTCTATGTTTCAAATCTGGGACAGGTACATACCTGGTTTGAGCTGCCTGGAATTTAGCATTATGGTCTAAATCTGCCCTGGAATTAGCCAAGGATCTGCAAAGAACAGTTAAAATCCCTAACTGAGCCTGGATTAGAACTGAATTTCCCTGCATTATCTTCATAGAAACAACAGCTGGTTAGTTCAGGTAAAGGAATGTTGATCTAAAACTCTGTTTTATTTATTGAAGAATAAAAACAAACAAAGAAAACAGGAAAGGAATTCCAAAGACAACTGTGTGGCTTACCTTGCTTAGGTACACCTGTCTCTGAAGCCTACCAGTAACTGTAGGCTAAACGTCCCTACAAACATACTGTGAGGAAACACAATGCATCCTGGTGATATTAGCTCCCAACACCAAGGGACTGAGGAAGGGATTAAAGATTTTCTGAAGGCAGAAAGACATTTCAGGGGAGGCAAGAGATGCTTGATGGGGGTAGGGGGAGAATGGTTAAAAAACTAATAACGTGTTGTACAGATAAGCCATAACTGTCACACTCATAGCTCTGTGTTCCCGTGTAAAAATGAATTACTTTGGCTGTCAGCAGCTTCATTAGCCAAAAGAGGCCATTCAGATGGACCCAAACCTATTTACTTTCTAGAACTGGTGGTGCCTGCTTCATATTGCAGGGCCTCACACTGGTTGTTCAGTGATGCTGATAACTCCTGTGGGAGCTTACATCCTGCTAAGTACTTCACTGTTTAATTGAACTGACCTTTCCTGACGATGCCCCTTGTATTAAAAGCTGCTTTGCTCCCCAGTGAGAATGGTTTGATAATCATAATATTTTACTCAGAGGACAGTTGTTTAAGAGCAGAAAATAATCAGCTAAATTGGTAGGCTCCCCTCTGGAGGGGCCCAGCACTAAAATGACAGAAGGTGCTGCAGACCAAGATAGCTGGCAGAGCTGACAACGAGGACAGAGCTAGGAGCAGCACTGAGCTGCTCAAGGATGGGCACACCAACAAACTGGACAGCTGGGGAGGGGAGTGCAGGCTGAGCCAGCACAGCACTCTCTGCTCAGAGCTGAGATGTGCTGGCACAGCTTGAGCCAGGCACGGGGTGGGCGATGGCACCTGTGGGAGCTGAGCAAGAGTGGGGGGCAGCTCTGTGCAAGCCCAGCAGTGCAGGACTGTGGAGTGCAGCAGCACTGAGGGACACGCAGCATGGCAAATATCTTAAGCTGAGATGGGGAAATGGCAAAACACTTGGAATCCATCTCAGAGAGAGGTCTCTCTGAAATAGTAAATGCACACCAAATTCAGGTTTGGATTAGGAGTGCTTTGAGGTATGAGATTTGGAGATGAGATGTTCTTAAAAAGAGGAACCATTTGCTTTCAGATCATGACTAGCCTGGGGACAAAGAGGTTTTAAGTGAGAGACATGTTTGCCAAGACCCCCTTTTCTCCTTTTTTTTTTTTTTTAAATCTAGGCTAGTTGCCTTACCGGATGGTTGAGCAGCATCTGGGAGAGCTCTTTGGGGCTGGGAGCCAAGGTTGTGCAAAGCAGCACATCAATGTAGACTGTTAAGCACCCGATAACAAATGATGCTTTGCTTTCACCTTCCTGTTATAAAGCATTTGCTGGCCTGGATATGCTCTGCCACACCTTGCCCTTCCCAAGTACAGCAATGTGTCCATTTCCAGTGCTTTTTATACAGAATTGGCATTTTGTGGATCTCTCAAGTCATGACTAGTCAAGAGTGCTACATCACCTTCTCCTATTCTTCCACTGCAAGAGTATCAAACTAATTTTCTCAGATCAGCCAACACTTTTCCTTCCTCTTAGTGTCACAGACCTGCAGGCATTCAAAGAATGTGCTGTTGAGTAAACTAATTTTTTTCTCATTGTTTACTTACAAGGACATTTCAGTTGCTTTCCTCTTTGTGCTAAAGCTCCACAGCACAGGACAATACTCATATTTTCCCCTCCCACAGAGAGTGTTTTGATTAGTTGTATCTGGTTGAGTCCCTAGGAATGTGGGATGTGTGGGAGCTCCCATGGGCTCCTGGTGCCAGGGTGCTGAGATGAGGCAGCTGCTGCAGATTCACGGACAAGAGCCTCTGTGGTGGCAGGGCTGACCTGTGAGAAACACCATGGCAGTACCTGGGAGACTTACAGCACCCTGGGGCAATCTACACTGTCTCCCATGAAGTGGATGTGCAAACAAAAACGTCCCTTCTCCAGGATGATCCAGTAAAACTCTACCAGGGCACTACACCCTTCAGCAATGTCCTGCTTCTTCCTGCTTTTATTAGAACACGTTCTCAGCTATGCAGTCAAGCAGTCACATACAGCTTGCTTGGCCTTTGGAGAGCTACCAGAAGCCCACTGCACAAGAAGGTAACTGGCTTCACCTTCCGCATTGTGCTATCCTCTCTTGGCATAGATTCAATCTCCAAGATAACCATAGCTGGCCCTAAAGGTTTGCCTTTGCCTCATATTTCTGTGTCCCTGAACCACAACAGATGAATTGAGGACATCTGTCAGTGTAAAAATCCACTGAAATAAAATTAACCCAAGGAGCTAAAATTGCAGTCTAACTGCCAGGGCTCCAGCTTGATTTTATCAACTCCCCTTTGAATGGCAATTACATTGTGAACTGACCAGTTCAAGGCTAATTAAATACTCATTGTCTAAACATTCGTCTTATTCTTAGTACTTCTACTTATCAATTTAATCAATTCCCCCATTATTCACCTATCTTCTTTAGCCTCCATTTTGCCATCACCATTTTTTTTCAGGTGATGCAAGAAGTTCTTTTTCACTACAGCTTCCAACTTCCAAGCGAAGAATACATCTTAGCCAAAATGTCTTCATACTCCTGTATTTCTCAGCTTTAAAAAGGGCATTTAAGTTGCCTGATATTCACAGGGGACTGCCTTGAAACTTCGTGTACATTCCTTCTATGCTGGCCCCAAGGAGCAAGATTGCATTCAGGAAAATAGAGTATTTGATGCTGGTTTGAAATATTCATTGCCTAACCTTGTATAAGTGGTCCACAACATCTCCCCCAAGATGAAAATATTTTGTTAGTGGAGTATTTTGAAGAATTGCCTTTGAATGCCAATTAAAAAAAAATCCCAAACCCAAGAATTCTTTTAATTGCTGTTGGTTTTACTACATCTTGTGATAAAAATTATTATGAGGAGGATATCTTTTAATTGTGTCCCTAGTAATATTTGCCAAATGATCCCTTCTTCCTTTTTCTTTTTTAAAAATTAGAAATTTATATTTTCACTTTCCAGAAGGTTATGCAGCTTTACTCCTCTTGTAGCAGTTTGTCTCAAATGATCTGTTTTCTTTCCTCAAGGCATTTTCCATGTACAGTTTATCTTTAAAACTTCCCTGATAAATCTGGAGCCTTAGGAGGGAAGGATTAAGCTCACTGCATTGCCTACTGTCCTATCATTACTCTAAGGTATTGTCTGGTGGACAAATTTCTAGCTGTGTTGAAAGGAGCTGCTGCATTTGGGGTTTGGCAGGGGGATATAATTAGCTATAAATAAATAAAATACAGAAAAAGTGTATTAGCCAGGGTTTTTATATGACATTGGCCATTCTGTAAATATGCCAGACTTTGGTGACAGGTAGCACAGACAGACAAGCTGAACTGTATAGCACTCTTTCATCTGTGCTTTCTCTGAGACATGGTTCCAGCTTGCAGCACCTTGCAGACTTGTAGATTTTGGAACATTTGCTCCCAGAGGAGCCTTAGCCTGTTACAACAGATAGATTCAATGAAAATATAATTTACTCAGCTTGAATAGATATCCTCAAAGTCACTTCAAACTGTGCATCTCCTTTTTCTCACAAGCGAGCAGTGACAATGTGATAGTGGAATACCATATTAAAACTGAGAGTTTCATTAGCAATAGTTCCATAACACCAAAAACTAACCTGTGCATCTTCATATGTGTATCTCCCTGGGTCTTTGACATTTTGGCTTGTTTTCTCATAGCTGTGGGAATCCAGGTTGATAGCACTTTGGGCCCCAGGAGCTAGAAACTCTTGCCAGATTTCTTCCACTCTGGTGGTCACATCCTGTAAAGGTTGTTTCTTGAGATCTTGGACAGCCAACCAAAACCTGTACTAGGCAAAAATTAAAAGGGCAGGAAAGAGAAAAAGATAGAAGTCTAGGTAAGATTTTGTGAATAAGCCCAGGCAGAGTCCTAAAACAGACATAGAAGCTAATCCTGCATCTATTAGAAGTTGCAGAAGACTCTCCAGGTAAGCATGATTTCAAGGGGAAGGGGTGATGTACTTTACACCAACCCCTTATATTTTGGCTAAGATCAGAACATTGACTTTAAGAAGTGATACATTCTTATTCAAAGTGCCCCTGCAGAAGTGTAAGATTAGGAATGCAAACAGGAAACCTCCAGAGCTATGCAGCTGGAGGAGAGGAGCAGGCTCTGCCTGCCATAGCCCCGCTGCACTGTGCTGGTCATTCCTGCTGCAGGATTGGTCATCCACAGGGGATCTAAAATGAAGAACAAACTTAACATTCATATCATTTCCAGTGTGAACTTGTAGCAATGCCACTTAGAGATTTTTTTTTTACTTGTAAACTGACCAGCATTCAGATGGATGCCATGAGAAAAGATAACTCTTGTCATGCCATAGTCGAATTTTACAGGGATATTTTCTTGACTAGGCTATGCTTACAAACTAAAGTAAGTTCATAAACACTGAGAAGATAATATCTTTGATGAATAAGGACATAATCCATATCTTGATCTGTGAAAACAAAGACCACAGAATACTTTTGCAAGAGTGACATGCATGTTTTTTGTCTTTTACCCTAGGAAAAAGAAAAGACATTTTCTTGGTGGTGAAAGTTTTCTTTATTGTTGAAAGAGATATGCTCTTTCAGGTGATTAATTCAGAAGATACATGGTGCCCAATAGCCTTTTGTTTTAGAAAACTCTATCTTTCAGCAAGAGGTTATCCCTGAGGGTTATCTGCCCTGAGTACCTGGGCCCTGCAACCTGGTTGAGCAAGCACAATAGCGCTCCACAGGGAGTGCTGAGGGTGACATGGCAAACAGGTACAGAAGGCACTTTTGCAGCCACCTGCAATAGCCAGCTGTTTCCAACCCCCCGGCAACGGTGCCCATTGTCCAGGGTGACAAGGAGGGCAGGGTTTGCCTTGGCTGTCCCTGCCCTGCACTGCTCTTATGCACTCCCTCTGCTGGGCAGACTGTGCAGAGGGGACAGGCATTGTCTGGGTCACTGCTTGTTCAGGGCATCTGCAAGAGCTGCACAAGTTGGAAAATCCTGTGTCTCCCTTATAAACCAGCTGAACTTTAATTCAAGTCCTGATTTCTCACCCCAAATGATTCAGTGGTGTCAGTGTGCTGCCACTAAGGCAAATTTTCCTCAGTGGTGGAAGGAGGAAGATAAGAGTCTGTCCCAAACAAAAATCCTGATGGCAGTGAGGGTAGGTGGAGGAGACAGCAGCCTGGTGACTCCTGTGCTGTTCCTGACCCCCACTTCTTTAATGGCTGCAGGCAGTACCTAAACACCCTGGAATCAGTGGTGTTATTGCAAGCAAATGAGGCTGCTACCCCATTTAGCCTGGTATCCTACCTGCAACAGAGGCAAACAGTCAAACTGGGAAAAAAAATGACATCCACACTACATGCAAGGCCATGCTGAATCCTCCTTGCTGTCTGCTGCTTCTTCCTGACCATCAGGGGGCCTCATGCCGCAGCCCAGACTCACCCAAGCCACTTGACAATATTCCTGCATATAGTTTTCTCATTTCCTTGGCAGGCTCAGTAAAACAGACTGGGGTACACTCAAACAGTACATCAGTACCTGTAGAGTCACATACTTGTGGTTCTAACACAGTGACGTTTGATTTTATAAACTGAAATGGAGTATTTGGGGTTGGTGGAGGAGTGCGCATGGTCGGTCCTTTTCCATCTTGGAGAGTTTAAGTGCACCTGATATCCTGCCCTGTCA
Organism: Nicator chloris; assembly: GCA_013400495.1. Classification (NCBI taxonomy): domain Eukaryota; kingdom Metazoa; phylum Chordata; class Aves; order Passeriformes; family Pycnonotidae; genus Nicator; species Nicator chloris. Next base: position 133,911 of record WAAE01013726.1, read on the forward strand.
TGTGAACTGACACCCCCACTTATCATATGCATGCAGAGAGTAAAGGGTGGCACTCACAGTGCAATAATCTGATGCCATATGCGGCTTCCGTTATTTGAAAATACTTTATCATTCAATTTCAGATGTAATGGGAACATGTGAATGCAGAAGAGACATAGGGAGAAAAGATGCTAATCGTTCCAGAGTAGCTGGGACACTTCAGACAAACACTTGGCTAGAGAGAACCTTTTCTTCTGGCTTATCTTCTGCCCCTGGAGCCGGGGAGGCGGGCTGGGAAAGCACACTCGTGAGAGAACTGGGAACGCTGTGAAGTGACAGCTTGCCAGAACAAGAGCACCATCCATTTTAATAACCATTTGGCTCAATCTGAAAACCAACCAACCAGACCAACCTGACAGTAACAAGAACAAGCTCTTTTTACTGCAAACAATTGTGAATTAATGCCCAAGGCTGGATGTCCTCTTCAAGGCAAAGGGGAGGTTTGTCTTGGTGAAAATTTCAAAGCTATTCACTATAGCTGGCATCTGAAAATCAAGTAACATCAAACAGGGGTACCCAGCCCCACAGCTTCAACTCCAAGGCAAATTCTCTGCCACAAGGAATCATCCTGAAGCCAATGCATAAGCAGGGCTTCCTATGGGATTTATAGCATTTATAAGAGAAAAGCAGGTACTTCTGCTTAGGAGAGGAGCCGACATGCAATGACTGTGCTGGAATTTCTGCTCAATTATAAAGTGCAAATGCACTCCCTGAATCACTCCTGTAATTTCTGAAGTGCAAGCCCAGCCCCAAGTTCATAAGGTGAAGATCCTGCATTGCCTCCTCTCTTTCTGTAGGAGACAGATGTCCAGTGGACACCTCTTGCACAGGGCAGGAGAGAAGGGAGATGTCCTTGTGTGTCCTCTCCACAGGTGCCTTTTAAGCACAGCAGGACTGGCAGAGGGACTGTCTGCACAGAGGGAAGAGCAGCATTGATCACAGGTTCTTTGTCCTTTACAAAACAGCATGTAAGGACTGGAGAAGGCTGATAATATGGTGTCCTAAAGTGTTGTCAGTGGCATAAACCATTCCAGCCTCATCCAGCTTGTAATTAAACCGCTGTCACTTGCAGAAGATATCCCACAATGGCACTTATCCTCCACAGCTCCCCCAAGGCACAGAGAGCTCCTGGACCTCAGTGTGTGTGCTCTGCCTCCCTGCAGGGCCCTGCAGAGGTGCTTGGTCACTGTTATTCAAAGATGTTCCCCAGTGCTGGGGAAAGACAGGGTGAGTAGCAGGGGAGTGGTTGCTTCTGAGGTACATTGCAAAACAAAAATTAACTTAAAATCTTGATCAGGAGGCAAAATATGGATGAGTCCAGAAACTGAGGAACAACTGTCACGATAAGGGCAGTGTTGTATCCCTATCTTGGGGGTGGACACAATGCCCCTAGCTTGACAGTGAATTCATCGAGTGACAATCTGAGGTCGGAATCCAAGCACACTTCTCTCCTTGCCTCAGTAGTTCCATGCCAGCATCCCATGCCCCTCTGGTCTCACACCTGTAATCATTCACATATCTTCTTCCATTCACTGAGAAATAACCTTGAATATCTCAGCCAGGAAATGAATGAAAACAATAGGTAAAAATCAAAATGCGGTTCAGACAGGAGCAATATTCTCATCTTTGTGCTGCTTAATGGTCAGATCCTTGGCACGGTGAGTTTGGCATGGCCAAGACCAACAAAAATCTGTCCTCGGTGAGCGAGCTGGGGGCAGGCAGGGACACTGGGGACCTGCCAGGGAGAAGCAGTGTCGGTGGGGACGGGGCAAGCGTCCCGCAGGCCTCCCCCTCACCGCCCTTCCTCCCCTCCCACGCGGTGCCCGCCGGCGTCCACGGAGCAAGTCCCTCCTTCTGCTGCAAGTCCCCAGTGCTGAGGGGGCCGGAAAGCCCTTTTGTCGCCGCCGCGGGGCAGCGCGGGCCGGCCGTGAGCAGTGCCCGCGGTGCGGTGCGGCCCTGCCCGGGCCCGCTGAGGGCCG
>WAAE01013726.1:136086-158495 GCA_013400495.1 Nicator chloris
GCCCCGCATTACCCGGCACTGCCCCGCATTACCCGGCACTGCCCCGCATCACCCGGCACTGCCCCGCATTACCCGGCACTGCCCCGCAGCGCCCGACACTGCCCCGCAGCGCCCGACACTGCCCCGCACTCCGGCGCGGGCACTGCCTCGGAACTGCTCGAGAAACACTCTTTATTTAGGCAACACGGGGCTTTGGGGCGGCTCGGTGTTTTACTGCATATACGAGCTCTCCACATTGCCTGAACTCTTTTCCTGATGAAGACTGGGGAAAAAAAACCTGGCAACAAGTTTCAGCCACTAGGAGTCATGTAGGATATAAACACTTTCTGCAGGTAAAACTCCTTTCAGGTGATCTCCATGTTCAACCTATGCTCACAGTCAATAAGGCCCAGGGCGCCTGCATCCATGCATTGCCAGCTCCATAGTGCATTCCCACAAAGTGTCATGTGTTTCCCACTAAGGTCTATAAACAGGTGTGCAGCCTCCTTTCCCTTCGGGTGAAATTCCCATGTCCCACATTCCTACTTTGCTACTTCTCTTTCCAGCTGACACTCAGACTTGGGGGGGAAAAAAATTCAATCCACCAGCTAAATGAACATCTCAGCAATCTCAAGATGTCTCGGAAGGTTCCCAGGTCATAAAAAATGTATAATAACTCTCTGATGCCCTTTCTTTTCTTATCCTTTCTTATTTGTTTTGTTTTAAATTTGGAATTTTGTCTGCTATATTTTGAGTACTTCAAAAATCACGAGTCAAAACAAATTGTAGATGAAAGATAACAACAGAGAGGAGAAAGAAAACAGAGCAAGGAAAAGAGTTAAAATAAAAACAGAGAGCAATATACCCAACTGACTGGCTTTCCTGCTCCCACATAAATAATGGACAGCCAGTAAATAAGTAAGTTACAGGGCTCAGCTGAGCCCAGGAGACTGGTGGACATGATCCTGCAAGTTTATTAGAACACAGAAACACAGCTGGAAGGTGATCCAAGAGGTCATTGAGTCTAGTCTGCTGCTCTCTCTGGCAGTGCCTCACCCAAGACCCCCACTGGGACCAATTTTTCTCAGCTAGGAAGAGATGGAAATACCCCACCACGATCAGTCCTGTGATTTGGGACTCGCACCACAAGGTATAAGAGCAGAATTTGGTCCCCTTGCTGTATTACTGAATTACATTCATTTCAAGGCATTCTTTAGCACATACTTGACAAAATATTTTCTAGTGCTACCATGAATTTCTAGGTTTTCCCAGCAGTCAATTCTCTGACCTGCCTTAAGTTCAACACAGTGGCCTATAGGGCTCTGGCCAGTGTTAATCCCATGGATACTCACAAAATCCCACTGATACTCCCAAGAGATAACACATCCCCGATGCAGCAGTTCCAAGATCTCTGGGTGGTTACTGGGAAGAAAGTCCTGAAAAGATGAACTGTGAATGTCACTTTTCTAGCAAGGTGCTAAATGCTGTGGTTTCAGAAACTTTCTTACACTTTCCTAGGGTTAGGGTGGGATGTGTCTCACTTAACTGCAGTTATCTGCCATGCAGGCTGTCATTTGAATCAGTCTCGCCAGGTTTATGACAACAGGAGATGGGCACTTTACAGTGTAATTTAGGTGCCTTTAGTTTTATTTCCACTTTAAGCTGAAAAAAATCCTTCTCAGGTGATTCACTGTCTCCTCTTCAGCTTCTCTTCTCTCTCTCTAAAGGGAGACTGGATAAAAACAAAGCATGTGCTTCCGAGCTGCCAGCTTAGGTGAGCCAGATCCCAACTTTGCTGTTGAGCGTAACTTTGATTTTGCTTGAATGTGTAAGCATCCAGCAGTTTCTTTCCTTTATGCTATATACTCCTAGTGAGAATTGACGACCTTTCTCTGCCTCACCTGAACCCTTCTTCTCTCTAGCATCACCGCTAACAATCCACTCTATTTCAGTTTTCTTCTTTAATATTTCTGCCTTTGCATCCTGTTATTGACAGCTTTAAGCAGGCTTGCTAATGTATCCAACCAATATGAGATTGTATTACCACATAAGCCAAGACCATTGTAACGATGCCGTAAGACAGCGGAGTTCCCGTACTCAGCATCATGCCAATGTCTTCCACAAAGGATGCAGGATTTCACCTGTCTATGGCAGCCCACTGATTTGCCACCTCCCTTCACTACATCACAAAATCAAAGAGAACGTGCAGCAGCAGGAGGAGCAGCTCCAACTGACCAAGGAAGGTACAAGTTTGCCTTCTCATAATCAAACTTTCTCCATTTGTTTCAGTAGGATGAACATGGGGGACAGACACTAGTCATAAAACCTGCTGAATTACATTAGCACAACGCCAGATTTATTTCAGAACACTCATCTGAAGAGTATTTTAATATAGTATATTAATTTTGCACTTCATCACTACAATTTAATTGCAAATGAGTGCCACTGTACATAACTGCAGTAAGCATATGCAAGTTCAGTGCCTGTTTAGCAATGAAATTTCAAGCTCATTTATGTAATTAGTAACACTCCCTTGTTTTCTTACAGGTTATCTTTCAGGTTTTTGAAAACAATAAAGTGCATTGAGTTTTCACTGTTTTGCTGCTGGCATGCTTTCTGTACTTCTCCTTGGACAGGGAAACCTGATAAATAGGATGGTAAGTTCCAATGTCATTAAAAATCACTTTCTAGGGAATTCCTCTTTCAGACCTTGCAGCTAGCAGACTGCATTACAATGACAATTGTTCACATCCTTTAGTAATGTATTTGATTTTCTAAGTGAAAAAGAATGAAAAAACCAAAAATTAAAAAATGCTGTGGAATCAGGTTCTTATCTGATGTAAGAAGAGAACATTGAGCCTGCTCACTACCAGGAAAGGCCAAAGCCAGACTGATGGTGTGATCACTGACAGCAGATTTCCTCAGCCCAAGAGCAGGCACAGTTCTGCCAGTGAACCTGCAAGCTTCTCTGGCCTTCCCTGCAAATGCTCACTCAGTCTTCTGGAACACAACTGACCCAAAAAACCCCCACAAGAACCTGTCCTTTTACCCATCCATGTGCTGAGACACAAGCACAGCACTGCAACAAAGCCTCTGCAGTGTTATTCAGAGTGTAAAAGAAGTGGGGTTCACTGGCTCTCAGCCTGATGTAGGATCATGTGGGTATCTACATAAGTTTTCATAATAAAAGTTTTGACTTCTTCACAACTTGAGAAGCCAGGTACTCAGAATCCCCACAGAGAGAGTCCTGTTAAACAGGTGACACCAGCTGTTGGATAGTCAGCACATGCCAAAATTAAAAGTAGTTGTTTCAAACCTGACTTGTTGACTGCCAATACTGCAACAGTTCTAAGGCACATGACGACCATACTGTTTCCTTCACTCAAGCCCTGCCACAAAGACACACATAAATCCTACATATTGTTAGGGAGCTCAGAGGCAATGTGTTGCACCTCATCACATCACACAAGTCTGCAAGCCCTTGCATGCAGAAGACACCTGGTAACACTGGCTCTGCGAAACACTGAGATTAATTCTGTAGGTCTAGTATAAGCATCTGTGGCAGTGCTATGGGCCAAACCCTGCCATTCTCATCTTTATTCAAATGGGTAGTTTTAGAAGTTCAAGACACAGCAAACATTACATTTCACCTATGCAAGAGAGTAGGATCAGTCCCATTCATTTAGTCAAGCCAGAAAAGGTTTCACCTGAGGTTTTCTGAGCTGAATTCTGATTCCAGGAAACGAAGGAACTGGTCTCGTCCTACTGGGTCCTTCAGCACCTCATCCATGGAGAAACCCCATCTTTTCACACGCTGCTGACTAGGTTCTTTGCTGTTTGGAGAGAGAAGGGGAAAAACAGATGGAATGTGCATCTCCGCCTGCTGTCCGAGCAGCTGCTGCTGTTTCTGCTAAGTGAAGGGAGGAAGATTATTAGATGAGACGTTGTTTTTTTCTCAGGATTTTTCAGAAATACAAGTTAGCAAATAACATAAAAAACCTATAAGGACCAGGGTCATCATTAAAGCAACCGGAGGACTTTAAATCATTACATCATTTGAATCATTAAAGGACACTATTAGGTGCTACATACATTGTGAAACAAGAGAGAATGTGAATGATATGATTTTCAGAGCAATTTCTGGTAGGTTTCATTTGAAGAAAAGCATACGATACCTAAATAATTATTCATGATGCACTTCTTGCATATCTCCTCAAATGTACCTTAGCATTTCTTATGCATCAAGGCAGAATTTTCCCAGCAATGTTCCCTGGGTCACTGGTGAGCTCCAGAGCATTTCCTTGTGTCCCACACAGTGCTGCCTGGTCACTTGGCTTCAAATTTTCAGATCCACATTTGCATTAGAAAAGCAGTTCCATTAAGAAACAGTGCAGACAAAGTATCTAAAATGATTACCGGTTTGTGATCTTTTATCTTTTTAGTGCCTCTGATTTTTGCATGCCTAAGTCTCAGACGACTAAAAAGCGTTTTCCTCCTACTCTCCATGATAATCAGACTTTTATTTTGTGTCTCAGCTGGGATACTGAGATGCAGAGGCACCCAAAATCACTAACAACCTTTCTCCTTAATTATTTCTTAACACAGCCCAACTTACAAAGCTGTTGTTTGAATTGCCAGACATGTTGCAGAGATGCCTATGGGGAGAGGTGGTGCCTGGGAATCACGAGGATCCTATGAGACAGCCTGCATCAGAGCGTAATCTGGGCTCACAAAGTGTTTGAAAGCTTCTGGTGTGATGGCGTCATACTATGAGACAACCATTAAAACACAGCTCAGCTGCTCACATTTGTGACAGCAGAGCCATTGTTAACAGTACATATCTATTAAACTATGTGCCTTGTCATGTCCACAGCGATTCCTAACCATGGAGCCTTAGGGGACAGTGGCGATCTGTGCTGAAGACAAATATGCCAAAGGGGTAAATAAAATGCCTGCTTTCATTTTCTCTTGGTGTAAAGGGTAAGCCAAATTGATAGGCATGTCCTCACTCGCGGAGCAGCTCACTGGGGATGGCTCCTCCTGCACTCCCTCGGGAGCCAGCAGCGCTGCAGACAAGGGTGTGGATCCAGCCTACCTGTTACGTGAACCAGCCCGGACACTGGGACACGAGAGCCATGCACAATCTAAGCTCAGGGAATTTCCTGCTCAGCCCAGAGATCTGTACCTGCTCTTCTCGCAGCTACACAATCTTCTAGCACACTCAAAGGTCAAAGTGCTGTCTAAAACAGAATGCTTTCCGTGGCATTTCCTGAGTGCTGATTGCCATGGAGGATGAACTGTAGTGCCACGGAGCTGCCCATACTCAGCAGCCAGCCTTGCCAGTAGCAGTGAGAGGCTCTTTGTTTTCCTGCGCAAGGGCTCTGCTCTCCTAGCTGAGGAAACAGCTTTGCAGGCAACACAAGGGGATCTTGGGGATCATTTAATTATTCATGCAAGTTGCAACTAGATGCAGATGCAGTTAGGTTTTTTTACAATAGAGAATAAAAGGGAAATACAGAGATGTTTGTGCTTCCATCTCCTCACACTACAGCTTTCTCTTTTTCATCCGCAAGAAAATCACCTTCCTTAACTCTGAAATCATAGCAGAAGACAAGCACTTATTTTAAATTCCTATACGGCTGTGACATCAGGTTAATTGTATTCTTCAGGGACACGGACATCTTTTCTGGGATTTGCAGCTATGTCAACAGATGCAGAAATAATGGATGCCTGGATTACCTGTGGGTGAGGGTTTCTGCAGAGCAGTATTTTGCAAGGGCTGTATCTGGTACTAGCCCTACTAGGGAGGATGGAGAAAATGAGAGAAACTATCTAAAAAAAAGAAGTAACAAATGCTAAAATTATGTGAAGAGGGGCAGAGGTTAGGAAAATAATGAATTTCTGTGACTACCAGAAAAGCAGGTGAAAACAACTTTCACATCCCAAACTACTTGGTTTTTAAATGGGGCAAAATCTTGTGCTTTTCCTGGAACACTGATTCCCTATGAATGAGTTTTCTTAGGCCAACCGCATCTCTAAATTATCATTCAAGAACACACAGGATTAGATTTGGCATTCTCTTATCAAAGATTTGCTAAAGTGAACTCCAAGTTCAGCTTTGGTGCCAAATGGCAACAACTAAACACTGGAGAAACTGCTGAGCCCTTGCAGTTGTTGGCCACAGGATGTGACTGAGTAGTGACAGTAATATGGGGCATGGGAATTCCATTCAAATTTGCTGTGGGAGCTGTTAGGCATAGTGGCAGGCAGGACAATTCTAGCCCCTTTACGAGGATTCTGGACAGCTTGTGAAGGCAAGAGACACAGACACGGGACAGATTTCCTTTGCACCAGCATCATGGGCAAAACATAATCTCTGCTGCAGTGTTCTGCTTGTTTTTTGTTTTGTTGTTTTGTTTGTTGTTTTTTTTTTCTTTTTGAGAAGATATCTGAGGTGCAAGGCACTGAATACCCTACAGACATTCCTCCCTGTTTTCATCTATTTGATGCCATACCAGAGACAACCCAGCTTGTTCACCAACAGGTGAGGCCCGAGCTCACTCTATCAACCTATTACAATTTTGACCTGCTAAGCCTCACAGATCACACGTGAGCTACATTCTTCTGGCTCCTGTGCCAAACTCACTCTGCACAGCAGGAATGGCCTCCACTCTATAACTCATCCCATTTTTCCAGCAGCATCTTTCATGGGATTCCATGACAGAAGCAGGGCTGAGCACTGCAGCTGGGGAAGAGCAGTCTCCCAAGGGTCAAATGAGATGTGTGGAACAAGTTTGTCTTAGCAGTATCCTATAGCTTTAGGCTCCTAGACCTGAGTCTGTGCCTGTGCTCAACAGGTATGAGAACATCCATTACCTGACTTACAGAGTCCCATACATCAAGCCATATGGAAGGGCTGAATAATTCAGACACCAGTGATAAACTTCAGCTATTTTCTTGAATCTTGTAGTACAGACATACAACTTCTTTTCCAAACAGGGCAGTGTGAAGAGCATACAAACAAAATGGCAAGACAACTCTCACCTTAGTTAAAACCACCAATTATTTTTTACCTCATTTCAATGTCCCACAGTGCTGCATCATCACTTATCCAGGGATTGGAAGGCTCAGCAGGAGTTATAAAGGGGTCATATTCCACATACTGCTCTGTGTAGGCGATTAAACTGGCAGGTAAAAAAAAAGGGAAAAAAAAAAGAATAAAGTAAGGGTTTGAATGATCAGTCACATGTCAGAGTTACAGCTTTTCTTTTTATCCTGTTGGGGGGTTTTATTGGGTTTTGGTTTTGTGTGTGCTTCTTTTTATTTATAGGGATTAGTCAGTTCTCAGCAACCACAGAAGACCCTTTTCCCAGGGATGATGCATGCAAGGATTTCTCTGCAAACACCCACCAGCTCACTGCAGTATTTCCTCAATAGCAGCATTTTCCTCAAGCTTGTCTCTGTTGAGATGCCCCCAAAAAACCTGATGAGGCAATAACTGGATTGCAAAGTGTGTGTCATCCTGTTCATTTGCTCCATGTTACTATTGCCTCTCCTCCTTTTCATTTTGTGAACTTTTGCACTCACACAAATTTATGCACTATGAGAAAGTCACCTAAACAGGGTCACAGGCTGCAGCTAAGCATATGCTTAAATCTTTGGAGGATCACAGTCCTAAGCATCAAAGCTTTGCCTATATATCATTTTTTAGTTAGTATAGTATATGTTGGTATAGTATTTAGTCTAACAGAACTACTATGAAATACTTCAACAGTAATAATTAACTTAGACTATAGTAAATTATATGCATGTTGGAAAAACACCTGGCCTTTCACTGGCTTGCTTCATGGTGAGTCAGTTAAGGCATATAGCCTCTAATCCTCACTAGGATGAGGTTCAAAGAGCTTTCTGGGAAAAGGACTGTATCTGCTTGCATAAATGATTCGGGAATTCCACTTGGGTTGGAGCTAGGGGTGCATTTTTACAAAAGAAAGACAGCAAATATGAAATAAATCAAAAGAGATTTCTTCTAGTCTATATCAGAAATACTCTAAAGTGCTTTATTTTTTGTCTATGTCTGCCAAGTAATTAACTAAGTTAATTATACTAACAACCAATGTACCTGCACTGTGACTGTCCATGCTAAACTTTACCTCTGGTCCTCCACATCTCAAAAAGGCAGGCGAATGAAAAGACCTTGTGAAACAAAGGGTCATAAAAAGCAGAAAGTTTCCCTGACCTGCTGTATAGTAATTATTTCTTTTTGTTTGTCCTAGCTCTTATCATGAGGCATTAAAATCATACACTTTTGTAACCACAGTAGGTTCCCATTGCCCCTTAGGGCACTCGGGGCTGTCTCATCTCATTTCATTAATTACATTTCATGACTGCTGTGGGTCAAGGGTTGGAGGAGGGAGCAGCGTCCAATTTCACAGAGCAGCAGCAGTCCCTTAGACATCAATGAAAGAGAGGGTTGGTTAAAAAAGAAAAGAAAGCCAAAAAGGATCAATCAGGAGATATCTGCTGTGAAACCTGAATTGCTTCTAATAAAATAATAAAAAGGCATCAGTGGTGCTAGTACAAGTACTAGCAAAAAGGGGGGAAAAAACTAGAATGAAACAAGGGGGAATTTCTAAGCACATTCTGCTGATTCAGTAGAATGGCAGCAGCAGAATCACTGCCTCACTGTCTAAAGGAGGCTACAGGCGGGGGACTCTAAGGAAAAGCATTTTTGTCAAATTGCAAACCTGGCCTTTTGGGTGATAAACTGAATACCCAGTAGTAGAGGTGGTGAGAACAGTTGACTGAAGGGTGTGGAGCTTGCCTTGAGAACCCAACTGTCTCTCAATCAAGGGGGCCTGCTGAGCCTTCACAGGAACTTTGATGAGAAGCTGAAAGGATAGCACAGATTTTCATCTAGGGAACTGAGATTGCTTCTGGTAGGAAGATGCTCATTTTTCCCCAGCCATTTCGGTGATGCCGTGTCTAATGAAATTGTACTAACTGCACAGTGCAGTCAGGGAAAACAATAGGTAGAATATATTGATAGCTTTGCCCAACAGTTCTCAAAGCTGAATAGGTAAAACTGACAGTGTGCAGGTCCCAAGTGGGGAGAAAGGATGTGGAAGAAAGACAGCTTCCAAGGTGAGTGGAGCAGCTGAGGGATGCCTGTTCCCGCAGCTGGTACAGATCTACTCCTGGAAGCAGAACAGGGAGGAAGGGGAAGAAAATCTTTAGCGGTGAGCATTTATCTCACAGAAGCTGGAGATATCCTTTGGAGAGCCTTCCTCTTCTGACAGACAAGGGCTATCCCAAAAATAATGTGAATTAATGTAAAATAAATACAATTGATCTCTTACTATTGAAACTATTTCTGTCTTATTCCTATACATTGTTTGCCCTTGTGCTTCCTGACTTATTTGCTCCTTGTTACTTCCCTCATCCTCTCTGAAAGTGCCTTTGTGCTATACTGAAAAATTGGCAGGTGGTGCCACTGTCAGGCTTGACAACTCGTGTTGAAGGGAGTGTGCCAGGAAGTCATCTCCTGTACCCTGCTCTGCCACACTGTCACCTAAACTGTCCCAAGAGCAGAGTCCAGCCTGAAAATTGACTTGATAATAGCAGCATCTCCTTACACAGCAAATTTGTTCCTAGTGCTTCTAATCAGTGTTCTAATGGAGCTTTCAAGGCTGCACAGGGTTTTATTCAGGGAATTGTGCAAGTCAGGTCATCCGTGTTCATTCCTCCTCACCAGTCCCTACCCCTGCAAAGCCACTGGACCCATCAGCTCCTCTGCTTCCCTCCAAGCTGCTCTGCAATGCTCCACATCCAGGATGCACTTCCCAGCACTCTCCACACCAAGTCCTGGGACTTTCAAACAATATTGCCAATATTCAAATCAATATTCAAGTCACCACATTACCAAACACCTCACAAGATATAAAGATCACAACCATGATTTTCATTCTTTATAACTATTAATAATCATTTAGAAATGTACGGTTCTTCACCCAGAGGGTGTTTGGGCACTGGAACAGCCTCCTGAGGGAAGCAGTCATGGCACTAATCCTGCCAGAGTTCAGGAAGTGTTTGGTCAATGCTCTCAGGCACATGGTGTGATCTTTGGGGCTCTCCTGTGCAGGGCCAAGGGTTGGACTTGATGATCCTGGTGGGTCCCCTCCAATTCAGCTTATTCTGTGATTCTGTAATTTGACTGTTCTCATTTTATTTGCTTTTCTCCTGGTTATTATTTTGCACAGGTTTCAATAGCAACATTTTCTTCTCCAACTTGAGAGCAATTAAAAAAGGAAAAAAAGAAAGCCCTTTCAAACTAGGAAAATTATTACTGTCTCAGTGTATTAAGGTCATTGTAAATAAATTCAGTATAATGACATTTATTGTTAAAGTACAAGTATATGTTCTTAATTAAAAAGATACAAAAGTCCAAAACAGAAATATAAACGTGCTCATTTCAATCATGTAATGTATTGCATGCAGGATTTCAGGGAGCCTCTGAACGTTTTCTCTTTAATTGGATACATTTTCATTTTAATTGCTAAACTTCATGACCCAATAGGAAGCTACATTGGGCCTCTCACCATTTAATTTACCTAGTTTAGTACATGCATGCTAACTACAGGCACTGCAAAGCACATTTCATGGGGTAATCCCGTTTTACTTTGCTTAAATAAAAATTCCTCTGTTATTTCCCCAGAAGAAACCGGCCCTTTTCCTATCCTTCATGTTCAACACAGTTTTGCTTTAAAAGTGATGTCACTGAAGAGCATGGCTATCTCTACCTTCATCTCAGTGACTACCTCACAAATGTGCCTAACTTACAAGTACCTACGTAAATGAGCTGTCAATTAAATTAAATCAAGTCAATTAAATTTAGAATGGGACTTCACCTATTCATACTTTTCTACCTAAACTAAATATTCTGCAAGTCAAATTTGGCCTTGATGTGCTTCTTAGAAATCCACTCCTTAAAACACTGCCTTGAGTAGTCCATGTACAAGCCCAGCACTTCTCTAAGGGTTTCATAAGTGGGAGCAGGAACTGGTCCTACAAGCCCAGTATGAACAGAGACGTGAACACCATGTGCAACAAATGCAAACACAGCTCCTTCCCCAGAGCTGTGCCAGACTAACAAGAGATGAGCAGTGAGAGTTCAGCCAAAAATGGAAAAAAAAGGGTATTTTCAAATTGAGACAGGAATGACCTTTCTAAAAATAAACCCTAGGGTAGTGAAGGGCTGGGAAACAAGTCCCACAAGGGTGTTTTCTTTTGTGAATGTTTCTTTTCTTTTGCAGTATTACAGGTCCTCATTTTCCCACCTATTTTTGCTCAGTGGCAGAAGAGTGAGTACAGAAGTGTCAGCAGCCAGACAGCAGACAGGCACCACAGCTGGTCAAGGAGGGGAAAGGACTGATGCATAGAAAGGAGGTCAAGCCTTTGCACTTTGCTGCCTGCTCTGTTTCTAGAAATGCCACACTGGAGATGAAGAATGGGAAATCATCAAAATGGGGACACTCACCTTTCTGCTACTTTGGACATCTTTAAACAATGTCTCTCTATCTGCATGTTCAGAAAAGTTATCTGAGGAGAGAGATGACAAGGACATTAACAATCTATGAGTTCTGCAGCATGCATTGACAATATCCCAACACACTATTGATTTCTCTTTCCAAACAGCTTGAAAGTAACTCAGAAGGAAATGGGACCCTTCCCTAGGTATCAGAAGCTTATTAACTGCTTCCAACAGGAGGCTCCATTGCCAAAGGTAAAGCCCTAGGGGAAGCTTCAGAAGACATAATTGAAAGTAGAAAAGACATATTTGGAGCCAAGGTTCCTAGACTACTCAGGGTACAATATGATCTCCTTTTTACAAACACACTCTGCTCTCTCATTTCTCTTACTGACCAGCATCACAAGACCAGTAACATTTTACAGCACACTTTCATTCTGCTATGAACTAGTTCTTCAGCCTATGATAAAAAGCTCAAGAAATGTAGCATCCAGGTTTAGTTCAGAAGACCACCCAAAAGCTGGTTGCCTAAGAAACTGGTTTAAAGCTGCCTCTAGTAAAATACTGATCTAGTGATTCCTGGTTTTCAGTCTTTCAGTGAGGGCTGCTTGTTGCAGCAAAGTAATTTTGCGGGAGAGTTCTTTGTGCCAGGGCAAAGATGTGTGAGTTGGCTGGTCATTCCTTGGCATGACTGTCCAAATAACTTCTTCCTCGTGCCCTAAAAGCTCTGACTGTACAGTCTGACAGTCATACACTGAATGATTCCTTTCCTCACCACTTGTCCCCAGCCTGTGCCCAGCTACACTGGCCTTTGTCACTGCCCACTTTTCAGACATCCTCAGTGAACTGGAATTATTGTCTTATTGTCTGGTCCACAGACAATAACAGTAGATTCAAAGGCCAGTGTTACTCATAATACCTATCCACCGTACAACTTCACTGCTCAATGAATACTTACTAATACTTTACATAAGTGACGATCAAGGATCAGTATGTGAGGATCAAGGACAGGTAAAACATACAATGGGTTTTGCTGATATCTCAGTAACTTTCTATGCTTTTTTTCTGGCAGCAGTTCTCAGGAGAGTTGCCATACAGCCACCTACTGACCTGCTTCCGGAAATCCTCTTTTGTCGTTTTGCGCACTGGCTGGGAGGGCAGGTGTACAGGGCTTTGGGGCTGAGACTCCTCTGCAACCCCGTACACCGACTGTGAGGAACCAAGGAACAAACAGAAGGGATTACAGCATTCTTCTGTTATGCAGTGAGGAATAGTGCAGTATGGTAACAAGCCAGCAATTTCCTACTGTTTATACCCACACAGGTCAATAATCATCCAGCCCGGAGCAAAATTTACAGATCAGACCGTGCTTGCTGATGCCTGCACTTGGAAGGCCTGCAGGCATGTTAAGAGAAGAGTTTGCTTTAAATGTTAAAATGCAGTTGATAATTTTTAGGAGCTCTGAAGGCTGTGTGCATTAACACTTGCGGGATGAACACTGGGAGCTGTCACTGGGGTGAATCAAGAGGTAAAAGAAAATATTAGAACCTAATTCTATGCCGCTGTCCTTCACTTGGTTTAATTTCTTGATGTAAAATTAAACATTGAAGAAAGTGCTTAACCAGCTCAAGTCAATGGGTCAAGTTTATATGAGCTTCTGTAAACAAAAACCTGCAGACCAACTTGTAGCCATTCATTTTCAGGACAGACACTTGCACTGACAGTAATATCATTTACCCCTTCATTTAGTGCTTTTGCTTTCCAGTAAAACTTCTAATAGACATGTGAATAGCTCTGCTGCAGTTTAACTGCTTAGGGAAGTTCAGGAGTCTGGTGTTCTGTCCAAAAATATAACAAGTGATGAGACAAGAAGAAACAGCCTGAAGCTGTGCCAAGAGAGGTTTAGACTGGATATTAGGAAAAATTTCTTCTCTGAAATGGTTATCAAGCACTGGAACAAGGCTGCCCAGGGAAGTTGTTGAGTCACCATCCTTGAAATTGTTTAAAAGACAGGAACACGGTTGAGTGAAGGACTTGGTTAAGTTAAAGTTTTGAGTCACTGATCTTAATGGTTTTCTTCAATCTAACTGATTCTATGACTTCATATACATAGAAGAGCTCAAACTTGCTGGAAGTCAAAGACACCCAAGTTGCTAACGATCCAGTCTTTGAAATGATTAAGGCAGGTAAACATCTCATTATCTGTGCCCAGATAATGTCTTTAAAAGGGACATAGGTATTTTTGCCAATTCCTTTTAATTTTATGGGAGTGCAGAGCCATCAGACATTTGGGACACAGAGTTCCTTAATGCCCTTCTCAGCTCTACCCATCACCCAGTCAATACAACTTTGCTGGTAAAATGGAAATAATAAATTCACCAACGAGAACAAAACAGAACTCATACTATCAAAACACTTTCATTTGTTCCTCTTGGGTAAGTCTCATATACAGTAGGTTTCAAGTATGATTTACTTTAAAAAAAGCAAACCACAAAACCAGTGAACCAAACCAACCCCAAACAAACAAAAACCAAAACCAGGAACTCAAACTGACCTTTTTCACTTTTTGTGGGTTTTTCATACGGCGACACTTTCTAATGTCCATTTCTGTCGTGTTCACACAGCCTGGCTGAAAAGAGATGGTAATCATGTTATTCCTCTGCTAAGTCTTCATCCTACCTTATCATTATAAAATATACCATTAGATTTTGTCCAAAACTCTTTCTTGATATTTGTGTCCCATAAATTACTCCTGCTAAACAACAGACTGCATATACCCAAGGATGCCATGTCAGCATTCAATCCACTTACTCCTAACTTTGGCACCAAAAGGAAACAGCTAACAGGGGGAAGCTTTTTCTAGGAAGTCTGAGACAAACTGAGTAAGCTGCTTTTCTTTCATAAGCCCAGTAAACAAATTTCCAAAGTTCATATTTTTCACATATTTCCAAATCAATAGTTCCATGGGTACACAAACCCAGAATCTCTCAAATAATCTTATAGAGACTTGGTGCATTTTAAACTGCGAGGAAAATCCACATAGTGACTGTAGAGGCAATGTCTTTGTGCTTAAAACATTTCCTAGTAATAAAACTTTTCCTGTCAAAACCTGGAAAGCCTCATCATTCAAAAATAATTTTACCACAGGCCTGTGCACATCCCAGAATGCTCTTTCCTGGCTGTCCAAAATCTTTCTTTCTGTTTTATCCTTTTTCCTGTCGATTCTGAAAACAGAAGCATAAGTGAGTATGAGTCAATGTACAAGTCATGCTTTCTTCTTTGATACAGTTCCCAGCTGTGGTTTTTAATCCTAAGACAAAAAATTTCAGAAATCAACTTTTTTTGTACAGCAATGTCACACTCGGACTTGCAAGGGCACATGCCATGAACAAAGTAACACTGATGTCTCCTCCAACATGGATCAAAAAAGATTTTCCTATTAATGTGGAAAAATTTAACAGCTGTTTTTCATCTGGTGAGGAAAACTTTTCCTGGTACCTTGTTGCCATACCCTGATTTGGCAGACTGGGAAAGTTTGTAGTTTTGTCTGTGTTAGAAGATCCACCAGGACCTCTTTTCTCCAGGTGAGGCTCCTGGCTGGTGCTGAACTGAGGTCTCCATCAGGACACCCCATTTCACCCCAACACTCCAGCAGCACCACTGGCATGAATACAGATTGCAAAGGAGCACCTACCCCAGACATTCCCAGCAGCAACAGCATGGGCAGCACTTGTGGCCACTCCTCCTTAGAGCTTTCAACCCAAAAGCTGTCCCTGCCTGTGTGCCCCCATGCTGGCAGAGCAAGGGGTGACAGCACAGGTGACCAAAGCTGAGCTTGCTGCACGGCCCCTACAAACCAGCACCCACCCCAGAGAGACATGACTGGGCTGGCACAGCAGGAACTCAGTAATTGCAGCCCTGATGCAGCCAGTGAACCAACTTGCTCAAAGCACACAGCCCAAAGGCCACCGGAGGTTGTTCAAAGCAATTCCTGGCAGCAGTGACCAAGTGACATCTGGCACCTCACCCAGCTCTACACGAGTACAAAGTCAGCACCACCTTGCAAGGCCTACCTGCACAGGGACTGGAGGAGGCACATGGAAGGAGGAACAGCCTCCACACCTCCACTCCCAGAGCAGGACTGAATAAAGCTCAGTGTCCCTGTGCTGGGTTCCCACATTGCTGCCACCAGGAAAATCAAAGCAGTGAGGAAAAAACCCACGCCAGCTGTGATTTCTGACCACCAGGTTCTCTCCCATCTGTTTGTGGTTTTTAGGGGCAGTGACCCTTGGCTAAGTCTGTGCTAGAAATGTACCAAGAGGATAGGAATCAGGGGACTAAACCTGAAGTTTCCGAACACCCCTCCCCAGAAAAAGACCAAATTCTCCACAGTTTGGCATCACTAGCTGATTTTCCCCTTGCAAGGCTGAGATGAGAAACAAGCTCTGGCACAAGCTCTGTCCCCACACAAAGCCAGAGCAGCTGCTGTACTGCACTGAGGACACCCAGCCCCAAACTACTTTTCTGAGTCAGTCCTTCACACCTGGCCAAAGGGGAAGGTGAAGCCTGTTCCAATCTTATACCACACAGCATACACAAATTGGAGGAACTCTTTGGAGGCTTCATGAATTCCCTTCACCGACACTTTGTGCTCAACCCAGATTGTCAGCTCCTGTCTCCAAACTTACTGATAACTCAGTGTTTCATATTTTAAACTGTGAAGAACCAAAGCAGCTAGATGCTCTATGGCTGCAGTTTTTGAAGCAATGTGGGTATAACAAAGGGAATCCTGCGTGCAAACAAAAATGTCGAAAACAAAGCAAATCTTGGTAAGCAGGGGGAATGTTTTCAGGTATTTTTTTATCTCCCCCCCCTTTTCTAGTTAACTTAAACTTTTATTTAACTGTGAATTACAGTGTGAATTCCATCCCTGCCTTTCTGGAAACCTGAAGACTGAACCATCACATGAACCGTGAACCAAGAAGCTGAAACTAGCCACCAAAAATGTTGATAGTGGCCAGTTCATGCTTATGCTTCCAAGAAAACAGAATGGAGAAAAGATTAATAACTAACAATGATTACAATGAGTCTGGTATTTACATTTCTTTCTTAGGTGGTAATTATATGTTTTAGACAGAATGCACTTTTGTTTTGACTTACACTTTTTTTTCATCTTGGCAACAGCCTTTAAGTAACTGAAAGTACAATTGCTATCCTAAGTTCTAATTTTCTCTTCCAAAAGGAACACTGCTATTCTGGTTGGAAAAAAAATCCCTTAATTACCTTGCAATTTAAAAGATAATTATCATATATTTAAATAATTGCAATGGTATTAAGCAAAGAATTCATCAAAATTCCAAAGGGTTAATCAAAGATAGAGATACATACCTCAAGCCACACCTTCGGGAAATTATATTCCTCAACTTCTTAGCATCTAATGCTGAAAGTGCAAATTCCTTCCAATGGAACCATTTTGGTACTGCTGTTCTCACGTGTCATTTTCACCAACCTCTCCACGTGATAAGTGACAATGACATGCCCAAAATGGACACTCAGAGTTTTAGGTATTAGTTTGTAGACAATAGTGCACAAACTCTGGACCATATCCATTTACCAGCAGTAATGAAAACACACTCAAAACATTAAGAGGCTTCATACTGCATCACAAGGGAAGATGAGAAGAAATATCTGGTTACCAGGTATTTCTTATAATCACCACCCTTATAGCCACGTGGAAGTGACAGTATTTTTAGACACAGAAATACTCTGCAAGCATAGAGTAACACAGACAGATGACAAAATTCTGTTCTTTCCATTCATACAAAACAAAAATGCTTCACAAATGTAGAAGCACTATGGGCTTGTGAATTACCCAAGGTCCCATGGTGAATACAGGCTTAGGAGCTCCGGACCAGCATTTCCATGTACAGATAATTAAACCCATCTTTGAGTTTCTGGCACAGACCTGCAGAATTGGCTCTCTACTGTTTCTAGTCTGCCAGTGATTAAAATTCACCAACACCTTCTGAGCTTAGTCACAGTAAAGATTTTGACAAAGAAGTTTTATCTGTTCAGAATCCCCTTCCCTTCACAGCTCTAAACACTGGTGCAGTTCAGTGCTCCAGGATTACTCACTTCACTTGGGCCTCTGCTTGCATGAAGATGAATTCCCATTTTCTTGCAAATGCTCTCTGAAGTCTTGCTAAGTTTTCCTGTCAAAAGA
Source organism: Nicator chloris (assembly GCA_013400495.1). Lineage (NCBI taxonomy): Eukaryota > Metazoa > Chordata > Aves > Passeriformes > Pycnonotidae > Nicator > Nicator chloris. The sequence goes on from WAAE01013726.1 coordinate 153,816, forward strand.
TGAAAATAGTAAGAACAACTAATTTCTGTAATTACAACAATTGCTTGACAGCACATTTAGCATGGTAGGTATTTATTTTATTCCTTTTTTTTTTTCTTTAACTGAGAAACTAAAGACATGGAAGGCAGTGTTGGTTTCAGGTGAACTATATTGCAGGCAAAGCAAGGCTGTAACACATCTTTTTGGGCTGCAACCCAAAGGGCCCTGCCAGGGATAAGTAATGGAGTGTGATGAAGACAGCTTGAGCTCTAGTATGAAAAAAATTATGGACTTGTTCCCAAAAGATAACACTGAGAAGCTTTGTGAAGCTGATGACTTTCATTTCTGATAGCAGATGGCTGCCAGCTGCACGTTTCCCTCTCATCCTCACTTTCCCTTCCTCTCTGCACTGTTCTCTTCTCTTCAGGCTTTTGTGAAGGTGCAAAGCCTGAGCGTCCCCTGCTTTGCTCAGTCCTGGTCACTGCTGAGAGCATNTTCTCTTCTCTTCAGGCTTTTGTGAAGGTGCAAAGCCTGAGCGTCCCCTGCTTTGCTCAGTCCTGGTCACTGCTGAGAGCATTATGCAGCTGCACAGTTCTGAGGGCTGGGGATTGCCAGGATGATTCACAAAAGGAAATAGCTTGTTTGTCTGAACAATGAACACAGTTACTGCAAAGAATGGCTCCAGATGCAGTTTTGCTCTACATCTGAAGCAAAAGCTGTGCTCCAGACCCATTACAGAGAGTGTAGTGGTCTGAACATTTGCATGTGGATGTGGCTTCATCACAGCTCGAGGTTAAACTCAGAACCTGGCTGGAATTTCAGGCTTAAATGGCACTCTGAAGTTACCTATCCATACCCTCCCCAAGAAAGGAGAGCCTGTGAGACAATTACAGGACACTCTTCTCCATTACAGCTGGTTTAACTGTTTCAAATTTACATTGAAAACAAACACTTGTAGTCCTACTCTTGCTCTCCTTATACTTATCACCTTTATTTCAAGAAACTTTTTTCAAGCACATGCATTTCAATGCAAGAAGAAATCTCCCTATTATTTACTGAAACTCTTGTATAACACAAGGCATAAAGCTTAGCCCTGTTACTCCCAAGTCCATGTAACCGTTTCAGTCCGTATATACACATGGAGGAAAACAGTTAAACAAATGATTTACAGCTGTACTGAACCATGATGATTTCCTTAACTGTGGCTACAAAGAAAAACAAGTTGTAATTATCTGTAACACAAATTTTTGTGGGTATTTTTTTCATTATTTTAATTTTGTTTTCAATTATGTTCACATGTGCCCTCTGGAGTAAATATGCTGAAGCCACTGAAACATCACCAACTGAAGCCATATTTGAATTGTGCTTGTTTGACCAATTATAAAAAGCCTGAATGCAACTATACAAGCTTAATCATATCATCAAGACCCCTGCTCTAATCAGTACAAATGTGGGCTGGGGGACTGTCTGTAAATGCTGCAAGCAGAACCTACAAAGGAAATGTCCCCTGAGATGCTTTGTAGAGTCTCTCTTGAAGCTCCAGGTCACTGCTGACACACCTAAGGAGAAGCATTCTCATGCTGCATCTCCAAAAATGTGAGAAGGGCTGCCGCTCACTCCTGCAAGCCTGTTTCTCTCACTTGTGCTGAGCTTACATCCCTTGCTGGATCTGCTTCAGCTCCCATAATGCTTAGGAAGAGTTGGTGCCATTCTTATCTGAATGTCTCTAATTAAGAGAACAAAGTTTGAATGCAGAAGTAACCTCTAATTGTGCAATGCAATATTCACAAGAAAAATGAGGGACTGCCAAGACCTAATTATTCACCATCACTGGAGCATTGCTACTCTCAGTAGGCAACAATGTGCAAAAGTACTTAGCCACAGCCCCACTGCATGTGTGTGGGAGTATGTGCGCCGCCGAACAGCCGTTCGTTGCTTTATGGTAGATCTTTGGAGTACTTACACTTAATTGGTTGGATGTGAGCAATCTTAATGGTTTTAATAATGAAATCAACAATATGAAGAAGAGAAAACTCATCAAAAGGACATGTAAGTGCATGCAGGTTGTTATATTCCTTCCTTCGTGCCTGTTTGAGATTAGAACTCTCGGGAAGTCGGAATGCATTTCCAGGGTGGACAAGATAAGTGGCAATTTTTGCATGCTCTGCACTGAAAGGACCAAATGGCATGAACATAGCTCTCCATGTGCACAAATGTTCCAAAATGTGGGAGGTAAGGAAGAAGGAAAAACTTCAATCTTGGAAAAAACCCCAAAGAATCCTACTCTAAAATATAGGCAAATATATGCGACATAAATGTTTTCATTGTAACAAACATGACCACATAAGTCCACCAGAACCAACTTTGTAAATAAACTCCCCAGTGAAAAACTCCATGTATAAAATTCTGCTCTTACACTGTTGAGCAAGTAAACAGAAGAAAGTCAATATGACAGAAAGAAAAGTTGAGCTGCTCAGAGTGCTACACCGCTGGTATTCAAAGAAATACACAGCCCTGCCCCTCCTGCCTCCATCTTCCCCCTCCTCTTCACCCTGCGGTCTGACACTAAAGTTTGGGATATTTTTATTGATAGTAACTCCATATCAGAAACCACAGTCTAAACAAAGTTCAGTGATATTTTTCATATAGCATACTGAAAATATTCCAAGTCTAATATCTGAGAACTTTTGTAACTAGATGTGTCATCAACAATTTAATTGATGTGTCATCAACAACTGAAAATCCATCATTTTCCCGTGCTGAAATCTGCTACATAAACCAGGATTTCCTAGCTGAAAACAGGACACCAAGCTAAACGTCTGTGTAATTTGCCCCAGTCTTGAAGGGCTCATTATACAGCAGATGCTTTAATGTGGGATGCTGCAAAGCCAGGGACATTAATCAATCATGTTCCTGGTGTTGTCTGCATATCAACCTTCACACAGTTCTGACAACTAAGAAAAAGATACAGTAAAGGCTGACCCCAAAGCACAAAATGGCAGCACTCAGTTGGCAAGCAAAGCTATCCCTGCACCCCCCAGCTTTAAACTCTAGCAGCAGTGTACCTACGGCTTCATAATCCGCCAGCTCCAGCCTAGCTTTGTTCTGCATGGTCCGTTTGCAAAGATAGATGGCTAAAGAGAGAAACAGAATGGAAAACAATTACGGACAGATTATTAGTACTAGATCCTAAAAAAAAAAAAAAAAAAAGTAGTCCATAGATGGTTTGTTTTCATCGGAAAGCAACACAAGTCCAGGAATGAGAGGGCTGGAGACCCAGCTGATATTGCTTACAACTAATCTCAGAGGCCCTAAACATCTGGGACATCTCATTTAAAAGTGCTGAGAGCAGATGCCATGACCTAACAAGACGTCCAAGAAAGGCACAATTGCTTCAGAGTCTGGTAAAAGATACAGCATTAGCAACCTGTTCCCCTAAGCAGGTTGGGAACATGCAAAGTGACCATCCCTGCATTTCTTTTCTGCTAAGAAAAAATAAAAATAATTTAGGATATTGAAGTGAAAGCAGAAATATGGGCCAGATCTCAAAGGCATGATCTGAGCATTTTTTAATATGCTCCATCCTCTTATTCTTACATATTTCAAAGGGTTAAGAGAAGCCTTGACACATTTTGCTGTAGGCAGAGGCTGCTGAAACGGATGTGGTTTGGGATTCTGAGGGTCAAGATGAGCCCAGTGCACATCACCAAACCAGTCCCAGGCTGCCTTCTGGGAAAGCCTCACCTGGCTCTGCTAAGCTCTGCCCATTGCCATTAGAGGCTGAAACACAAGGTCCACAGCACACTCTGGGTATACAGTCAGGTCTCAGCTTAACAGAGGCCCAGTGCTACTCATGTAATTCTATTCTACGCTGTTTCTGTAATTTTAACATTCACATAATGAGCCAGTATTATGCATTGTAACCAGAGCTGACCAGTTCACTTATATTTACACATCTCAACGGCAGTTTCCTCTGTAAGGGACTTACAACACCAAATGAAGTGACAGTCAGTTGTCTCACAGTGTTTTTTCACGCAAGGCAGTGACCTGCCATTAGCAAGTTAGTTCCTCTCCTGTAAGTGGACACATGCAAATAAAAAAAAGTATGAACTGCTGCTGGGATTTCAGTTTTATTTGGGTCTACTGCTAGTTTGGGATTAATTCCTGGGAAGACTCCATCTGTACAGGCCTCTGATATGCAAAGTCTGATTATAAGCATATGTTAGAGGTTTCTGGGACAGATGAAAATCTGTCACTACAGGGCTCAGAGGTAATGCAGTTGAAGCTTGTCCAGCTGTGGGTCAGCTCATAGAGGGCTTTATTTTGGGGTGTACTGCTCCACTCAATGCCATTGCAGCACAATAATCTGCCTGCCAAAACCAATTATTTATCTGATACTGCAGGAAAAAAACAGAACCTCTCTCTTCACATTATTTTTCTGGTATTTACAAAATACACATTAGGCAATTCACACAGTGATATAGGGTGACTGTGTCCTGGTTTAGGGCAAATTTGGGAGGAAACCTCCTAATGGGGTTCCTCTGGGAAGCAAATCCAAACGGCCCCTCCCCCTCAGCTGGTCCAGGAATAAACTTCCTCTGAGAAAAAGTGGAAAAAACTATTTATTTAACAAACAAAAGCCCACAAGCACAAACAACTGACTAGTATGAAACAATAAAACAGGTTTTAAACAATCCCAAG